>JAYJMB010007656.1:0-10020 GCA_036873735.1 Pouteria campechiana
ACCCCACCCCCCCCCCCCCCCCCCCCGCCCTCCCCTCTCTATCTACCTTAGGACGGGACCAACACAGTGTTGTGCTCTTTGAGAGAGAGGATAATTTTATTTCACTTCTCCCTCTAATTCAATTACCTTTACCTACCATTTGTTTACTTTCAAGTCCCATAGTAGGCATCAATTATTGATAATCAGTAGTAAGGTAGGTTTGTAATAGTTGGGACCCAGGACACACGCACAAACTATTGGTTGCCATAAGGTGGCTTAACCCAACATGGGAAGGGTGAATTTGGTCTATAAAAATTATTGCTTAACCCCTATAAAATCAATTTTTCTCTTTTCATGCTTATGTGTAATGTAATATGAGATGAATAATAAAGCAATAAAGTGCACAAATAATAAAGTAATCAAACACACAAATGACAAGATTTTTATAGTAGTTCGTGCACCCTGTCCCTACAGTTCCACTATATCTAATAGTAGAAATACAAGTAGTACTCCTAACACTCTTCTAAATTCTAGCTCTAGGGAGCATAAACTAAGGGTGCAGGCCCTCCAAACCTAAAATTAGGTAGTGCTTAAACCTAAATTTTGCAACTCGAACCCGATTTGATAACCATCAAAACTAGGTTTACCCCAACCCGAACCCGTGAAAACCCAAACCTAATTTTATATGAATAAAAAATATTATATATATATATACTAGTATACATATCTAGCACCCTAACACTAAGTCCTCCCTCTCTCTTCCATGAGACCAAGCCTAGGCCCCTTCTTCTCCATCACCCAATCGCTTGCTGTGGCCATCATCTGAGCCCAACTACCGAAGTTCTTCCCCGATCACCTGCTATCATGTTGCATCTGCCGCCTGCAACCCTTTCTTCCCTAATTGCCTAATGCCCTCAGTGCCTGCACCCCCTTCTTCCCTGTTCGCCCGATGACTCCTGCGCCTGGGCGTCTGTGCCCCCTTCTTCCCTGTTTGCCCGACAACCGCTGCACCTGTGCCCCCTTCTTCCCCATTCGCCAGACGACCACTGCGCCTGCACCCCCTTCTTCCCCAATTGCTCGCTGCACCCCCTTCTTCTTCCTCCCCTCTGGTTGTTGCGAGCTTGCGACACCACTGCCACCCTTCTTCTCCCTCCCCTCTGGCAGAATCATCAACTAGGTATGTTTTGGGAGCTGGAGCATTCTGAAAATTTTAGGCTTGTAATAAATTTCTTCTACAATGTGCTTCATACTATTTTCTTTGTTTGTGCTTGTGTATTTCTCACCATCACCCATTTGTTCCTTTCAACCACATTGTTAACTGGATCATGAACCTGCATGCTCCTAGTCTATTGTTTTGAGGATTCTATCATTGACATTTTTGTAGTTTAACTTAAGACTAAACAGCTTTTCTCTCTCTGCTGAATCTACAGTTGGTTACAACATCTTGAAATTTAAGCAAGTTTGCTTCTCTTTAGCTTAGAATGGTCAAGTGAGGTTTGAAGCATCACCTAATCTGCTAATGGCAAGTCTTTGTCTGTTGTCTATCGTGTAACAATCTATGGGACTAATGCAGATGTACTATTTCATCTTTAGTCTATTGCTGGAAATTAGAACTTGAAACATTTAGAAAGATTAGAAAACAGTGCCCATATTCACATGTGCATGGAGAATAAAAGATCCTTTGATATTACATTTGGACTTATTTACATATCGCACTTAAGAGCTAATTTGACTGATAAATAAAAGAGCCTTATTTTATCATTTTTCCTCTATTTCATTGTGCAATCTAATCTTATTGGTAATGAAAACTATATCTAAAAATTGAATTGGTGGAGATTTTAAATCATTAGTAGGAAAATAGCAATTCGGCTATAGTCATTGTCTCTTATTCCTTTTTATTATTGATAAAATCAGTCAAACAACTAAAGTAAAAGGAATAAATTTGTGAGATTATTTCTATCTTTTATGTATTGAATGAAAGAAACAATATCCCTAATTTATTTGGCTTTGATGTCAATTACATAGGGAATCAAATGGTACTGCTTCAGTTGCTGATAAGTTATGGTGATCTAGTTCATAAGGCTAAAGCTATGGCATTCTGTCAAGCTTGTGCACGTCTTGGACTTGGGCTTCATCTTTATCATGAAGATATGATTTAGTAACATACTGAGCTATTTTTATCACATGCAATTTTGGACTTGTCTGGATCCAAGTACAAACCTTCCATGTAATTGGAAATCAGTATATGGGCATTTTGCATTTGGACCTAGGGAATGCATTAATCCTTGTATTTACAACTTGTTTAAGGCTGAGAAATTGAATCGACTTTTCTCTCTTAATTGATCATCTGCTTATGATACACTGGTTCATTACCCATGATCAAGAGTTGTAATAATATCTATAAATTTATGATTCATAGTTAATTTTTATTGTGGATAAGTTGTTAGAATCTAGTTTCTTGGTCTTACCAAATTTCACCCTCTAATCTCAATACCAAAAAGCAAAGTTGCCTCTCAAATTCTGCAGTGCATTGTGTCTTGAGAAAGAAACCACCCTCCAGGCAGCATTTGAGGATATTTCTATGGGTTGTCGCATTTTAGATGGAAAGCTTTTGGTAAACACATCTGCAAGTCATGGCATATCAGGAGGTTGTGTGCATTAAGGTTTGTCAATGACGGAGGTAGTTTGGATTCTGTTGAAATTTTACCTCAAGATATAATTATCATTGTATCTTGGATCAATTTGAATCTATTTTAGTTTGGGAATGTACATTTTTTTTCTTTTTGTTTAGTCTTCTGTAAAAGATGTGCATTTTTTATATGCAGTTTACAACGTGAAGCTTGTTTGTTTCAAACTTCAGGTTATTTATGTAATATAAAGCTTATTTTTTTTAAACTTCACATTATTTATGCAAAGTACAAGTTATTTATGCAATGTAAAGCTTGTTTGTTTCAAACTTCAAGTTATTTATGCAATGTAAAGCTTGTTTGTTCAAACTTTAGGTTATTTATGTAATGTAAAGCTTGTTTGTTTCAAACTTCAAGTTATTTATGTAATGTAAAGCTTGTTTGTTCAAACTTTAGGTTATTTATGCAATGTAAAGCTTGTTTGTTTCAAACTACAGGTTATTTATACAATATAATGCTTATTTGTTTCAAACTTCAAGTTATCATTATTGATATTTTTTTTGTTTCATCAACTCGAAACTCAACCCAAGCCCGATTTTCAAAAATAGTGTTAGGGTTAAGGTTCTACAAATAACGTTAGGGTTAGGGTTGAGGGGAACCAGAGTTTCATGAGCCCGAGTTGCACCCCTATCATAAACATAGCATTCCCAATACTCTTCCAAATTCTAACTCTAGGGGGAATAACTAGTTCTCTCAATACTCTTCTAGATTTCAGCTCTAGAGGGCATAACTAGTACTCCTAGTACTCTTCTAGATTCCAACTTTAGGGGGCATAACTCTGGTTTCATGAGCTAACCAGAAACTCTACCTTTATAGGTATTTTGTGTACAATGATATGCCTCTATCTAGGCTGATGAATATACATAGTTAAAGCACAAAAATAAATGATAACACAATAAGCACAGTATAGTTATTTCAAAGTCCCTTGATGTAGTGTTGATGTGGTATTGAAGCTCTTTAATCTTGGCAGCAATTGGAGTAAAAACACTTAAAGGATTTGAACGGGTTTCCTATTGGTTGATTCACCTTTCACACTCAGAACCCTCAAGCTCCTTGATGATCTTTAGGAGAAATTGATCTTTGAGTAACTTCTTGTAACACATAAGATCTCCCTTGGATACATTGAAGAAGTAGGCCATGAATGAATATAGAAAAGTGAAGCCTTTAAGTGATATTTCAAGTTTAAAGTTCATGCCCCACAGATGCAAAAATTTGTGGAAGGTTTCAAGCTCAATCTCCTTGCTACTTCAACCTTGAATCATCCCTTAGCTTCCCCTTAGATAGAACTTTAAAAATATAATCATTGGAAGGATTGGTAAGCAATTTTGAGGCCTGTAACATTCGGATTTTCGAACGTTGGAAGTCGGCAGGCAGAAGTGGCAGGTGACTATGTCAAGCAACTATTCATCAGGCGATATGGCAGGCAGTTATTCCATGTGATTGAGGTCAAATGTCTGCAAAAACTCTCACATCCACCTTATTGTCCACTCGCAGGCGATACAACAAGCGACTGTGCCAAGTGACTGCCACATGGGCGATATTGGCAGGCGACTGTGAACTGTCAAGCAACTTCTTCAAACAAAGTACTTTGTTTATAGATAGCAAGCAGTATCTGTAGGTGGTTGCGATAAGCGGCTATGGTCCTGCACTCAACATTTCTGCACTTTCCCACTTGTGAAACTTAGAAATTATTCATTATAAATCAAAGCACATCTACCCATATAATTTTCATGAGTTTTCATGCATGGATAAATAATTTGAATCATGCTTTGAATTGAAGATAAATTCAATCAAATATAATTACTTTTTTATGTGAGAGATATATCAATGAAGCATGCTTATCAGGATATATTTATCCATTAAGATTTTCTCAAGTTGTAAAGCATGGATAAATGCTTTTACTCACATATCATGTTTTCAATAAAGGCTTAAGATGATAACTCCATGAAATACATGCTTATATTTAAGCAAAAATATATCTATGATCTAATATATGGTGAGCAAGGTTAATGCACTATGGATTATGATGAATTCTTTATTCCTTAAAATAATCTATGTAATATGCTTGTATAAATTATATTACCAAAGAATACACAATTCAAGCATATTCCAAGTTTCTTATATTAAAAGCATCATTAGCAAAAATCAAGCCTTAAGGCAAGTTTTGTTGTCATCAAAATTATGCACATTAAGCCTAATAATCTCCCCCTTTTTTATGATTACAAAACTTGAAGACTTGTGATGATTAAGAACATGTTAATGAGACATTTTGCATACTTCCCCCATCTGATTGGAATTTATAAGCCCATGGAGTTTGACAAATAGAAACTTAAACTCCCCCTATTTGATTGGAAGCCTATGGAGTTTGACAAGCAGAAACATAAATACTTGTATATTATTTTCTCAATTTTTTCATTCTGGGACTTGTATATCAATTTTCTTAATTCTTTCATTTTGTTTCAGAGAAAGTCTTCCTCAATTCCTTCTCCCCCTTTTTGGCAGCATCAAAAAGATTCAGCAAATGGGAAAATGAAATAGCAAAGATTTAGCCAAAATATAAAGCTCCCCTTGCCTCATTAGACTTCTTGAAAGGATATAAGCATAAGGAAACTAGTGGGATTGCAAAGGAATACATGGTTATGTGTTTGATCCTATAAACATAATCATATTATTGAAAACTTGAGGTAAATTGCAGGAATATGAGAATGTTGTTGATTTATCCTTTGTAATACAAATATGAGATACAAATATAAGATAAAGTTCCCACCAAAACATTCATCAAGATAGTTGATAAGATTGATAAAGTTCCATTACCATTCAAGGTATTACCATAACATGCTTATTCAAATTTGTCTTTTTGGAAATGGTTGTCATAAACATAAAGTGGAAATCATTCACATGTAAGTTTAAGAGGCAACATTTAAACATTATGCAATCTTTGTTTAAACTTAAATAAATAACTAAATCAATTCACATATCATTCTTAAGATGCATGAAAATTGTAATTATCATCAAAATCATCAAAGTGCTTTAAAAATAATGTCGCAATTAAGCATAAACCATGAACATTCATATATGGTAACTGTCATAAAGATGAACTGAAAATATAAACCACCTAGATGTATGTCAAGAAAGACTATAAGTCAATCAACCCAGTTTGAGAATTCTCACAAAGGCATATATTCCTCATTACATTCTTTAGATAGAGACATATAAAGTGATTTTTTTTCAAAATGAAAAACTGAGATCTCCATGAGATAGCATGAGGATTTGTAGTGATTGAAGGGACTGCAAGATCTTCCTAAGTAGCAGATTGGGTAGTAATGAATTCATCAATTGAGAAGCATGGCTCTAGATTCTGATCAGTAAGGATTGAAATAGTGGGTGGTGTAGGCTTATGTGTAGAAGTAGACGGAGCTATCCCAAAGTGTGAGATGAGTGTATCTAACTTATTCCCTATTCTTTCCTCCACGCCCTTGATTTCTTCTATTTCTCTTCTCATTTCCAATCTTAGTTCCTTTAATTCCATAGACAAAAGTGTGTAGGTTGATGATTTGGGGATAGATGGTGTAGATGAGGCTCTAGAGATGATACATCTCTTTCTACAGTGGGACTGAATGTGTCATTCCTTTCTTTTAGTTTCTCTATATCCTCCTCATCCTCTCTTCCTTCTTCATTTTCTTCTTCTTCATTTTCATCTTCCTCCATTTCTTATTAATTTTTCTCCATCATTTTAGCCAAATAATCAGAAGTTGAAATTCCCATTCCCTTTAACATAGTAGCTCCTATGCAATCTTTCTTATGTGGAGAAATTTCTAGGTGGGATTCTCCACTTACAGGAACTTAAAAGTGCTTGAAAACTTTTATTAACCACACACCATATGGAGCAACATGATTTGTCCTTTGTGGCATATGCTCAAAGGCTTTGAACATAAGGTCTGGCAAGCTAACATTTTGGTAGGTATAAATTTTCCATAGAACTCTTGACTCATTGGCAACCATCTATTTTGTTCCATCTAAGTTGGGCATGAATATGTTTTCTAAAACTTTCCTCAGCATTCTAACTTTAATATTCATGTCACTTGTCCTCATATAAGTATTGGTTGAGGTGTATACTATTTCAGTGGATAAATTATTGAATATTTCTTCTTTCTTGATCTCTTCTTCTTCTTCTTCTTCAAAGACTCCAAAAATCTCTCCTAAATGCTCTTTGGGAGACAGTATATGAGTGCTAAAGTCTATTTCTACTCCCTTTACCATAGATACATAAGAACTCGAATTTCAATTGAAATAGAATATGAGTACCAATTCTTTGTATATAGATGCATTATTTCTAATGACTCAGTCCATCCTTAATAATTGAGCATAGCACAAATGTCTGAATTGCATTGATCAAGGAATTACAAGTTTATTTTTCTTTGCACATGAACTGGCCTTCCCAACATTGAAGTGTAAAACTTAAATTTTTTTTATCTTCACAGCCAAAGTAATATGGTGGAAGGTCTTTGGGTTGAAATTTTGCAATGGGGACTTTTCTCCCATCAACCTCTATGCGCAGTGATTTCAAATGAAACACATTTCTCCCTTCTTCATTTCTTCAAATATTTTCTTCCGAATTCACATTTGGATGGAAAGAAGAATTCCCTTCACTATCTATGGCTCGAGTCCTTCTAGAGCTTCATGAGGTTGTAGGTTACAAAGTAGATGCACCTCCACGAGTTTTGGGTCATTTGACTCCTCTCTAAGTTTTAAAAACTACTAGCTCCAATGCCATTGAAGAATAAAGACTTGATGGAAGGATTAAAATCTTAAGAAAATGGATTCAATGGAAGATGGACAAGCATAGGCACAACCCCTTTTTGGTCGCAGGAGGCTGGAGACGAAAAGGGAATAGGAGTAAAGAACAAATCGTCGCCTAGGGTTTTAACCTTTCGAATCTCTTGGATAGGAGCCTGGTATACGGGCGCATGTGGTAAAGGCAGCTCCCCTTTTTAAGTAGTTATACTAAATGTTTCCTTCAATTATAATCTCTAATTCTTTCCTTCCAAATTAGCATATCATTTTAAGCATATATCAACATAATCAAATATGGCAAATCATTCAAACATCACAAACATTATTATTTCTATTCAAGCATTTCATTTTATTCATATCAAGCATTTTTCAAGGAACTAAATAATTTCAATTTAAGCATACTTAAATATGCTCGATATGCATTACAATCATGAATGATAAATATAAAGTGCAAGGTGAATTAATTCATGACATGAACATGATTGTTAAATTTTTATTTAACATTCAATTTCATCCTGTTAATTGGTTCAGTGCTAAAGATTCAAGCCTTAATGATGATTTACAGAAGGAATGCCTAGGAAAAGAATTTCTATTCAAGACCTTGAACTATGAAGTTCCCCAAACTGGCTTAACTATCCCTTAGGTTTGCAATTACATCAAGGATTAATTAGTTTCATATATTTGCTTAGATTTTTTTTTAGAATGATTTAGCTTAAAAAATGAATTCGCACATATTTCCATTCAAGATAGTCATTTTCAGAGATATGCAAAGTATATAAACAAGTAAAGCATAGATTTCATTCATCAAATAGATATATCAAGTTGAGTAACTTATCTCTTTTGTCGCTTCCTTATAGATTTTGTAGTTGAGGACATAACTAAAGTTGTCAAGTTTGGTTCTTCATTTCATCACTTGCTATTTGGAATCATTTCTACTTTCAATTTTCCAAGGTAGATTTCAGATGAAATATGTTGATATGATTCTTGCTTTGAAACCCCTTTTTCTTCAACTAAGTTTTTCTCCTTATTCTGTATATTGTCTGAATTTTTGGACGAAATGGTCTATTTAATTTTGAATTTGTTCGAAATTAATTTCATATAAAGTAGCATAATCACTTTGTCTGTCAGTTTGTCTGTAGCTTACTTAGATCAGACGAACTCTCTATTGCTTCGCATTTGTCTAAGACGAACTTCAATTTAACAGACAAAAGGTCTGCTTTGTCTTTGAGTTTGTTTGAAGTTAGTTTCAAACAAAGTATCTACTTTTGAATTTGACTTTGTCTTTTGGATTGTCTGATATTTTAAATAAAGACACATTCAACTGAATACACTTTGAGAATTCTTGCACTGTCTCTTCATCAGCATAATTAAATAGATATAATCTTTATGTATCAAGTTGATCAGTTTAAGTTTCTGTTTAACACAAAGTGGTATGCATAAAGATTAGATTGCTCAGCAAAATATTATCAACTTCATTATTTTTAGCAAATCTTGGAATATTTATATGAAGATTTTCTTTATTTCATTTTTATGATTATTTCATTTGGATTTTACTACCTTCAACCTATATTGAATTAATTTTATTAAGAGTTGACACAGATTTTGTAATGGCTATTAATTAAGACATATGCATTTTGCTTCAATTATAGCTAGTAATTAAGTTATTCATATCAGTATGCTTATGAATTATATTATGAGGATGAGAATTTGTTTCATTGAAAATTTTAGAATGTCAGTATGCTGGATTAACTATTTTTCATTAAAGGTATCTTTAATTGTTGTAAGCACAGTTCTTCATTTTTATATTCTTTCACAAACATACTTTGTCTTTTTATTCCTATTTATTTTTAGAATTCATTTTGTTGTTTCGGTTTTGTATTATAAGTTTAAGGATTTTAAGTTCTTCTATTTTAAGCTAAACTCTAATCTTTTTATTCATGCACAAATAAAGCTTTATTAGAAACAAATGAATAAATGTACTAAGTGTAATAAAAAAAAAGCACAAGAGATTTTGGGTTTGAATTGTCATACTTGTACTTATCTTAACCTCTGACTTCTTTGAATGCATTCTCCATCATCTTGTATTGAGAAGTCATTTGCCTTTTGAAGGAGCTTGATAAATTTTCTTTTCTTCTTTTTTATTTCCTGCACTTAGATCAATCTCAATAGATAAATTAGTAAACTTTAAGTGCAAATCTATTTGCCCCTTAGAAGACGTATTTGACTTATCTATCATTTCTCTTGCATTTTTACAAGTAAAGACATATTTGCAAAAGGTGGGGCACAAAACATGCAGTAGGGTATATATAGCTTTGATGTTCTCTTACCTTACTTCTCACTTCATCCTCACTTTTGCAACAAAAATAATTTTCACAACTGCAGGTTAGTAGCAATAAGATATGTTTCCAAACTCTTCTTCCACTAAGTAAAGCTTATTACATTAAAGTGTGGAGGTTGGGAGTGGAGTATCTTTTTGTAACGCCCCACCCTCCTAGGGCCATTACTCCATTTTACACCGTAAATCCACATGATCATACCATGATTTTCCCACCTCCAGGGT
>JAYJMB010007657.1:0-10018 GCA_036873735.1 Pouteria campechiana
TGCAATATGTTATATGCCAGAATTTTTAGATGAAATCTATAGAACCATCGTGCTATTTTCTAATAAATAAAAGGGAAGAGAGGAACTTAACTTGGGAATATTGACAAGTATAGCCTCCGATGTAAGAATCTTGACAGAAGCTTAACGAACTCTCAGAAGAATATCGAAGAAACCCTCCTAGGAGACCCTCTCCTATCTATAGCTATTTTTAGGCTGGTATTTCTTGTAGATTTTAGGGAAATCATGTTCAAATAAATAAGCTTAAAGATGAATATAAAGATAAGATTTTTAAAATTATTTCAACTTAAATTTTCCTTTAAATAATTTTCCCATGATTTATTAATAACTCATCAAGCAACACTTTATTGGTTTTCTATAGAGAAAGTGAAGGGTTCAAATTCAATTATCTATATTTTTCGTTTTGTTAACTGGGCTTTTATTTTAGATCTAGATTTTAATTTATAGGGTTTGGGCTAAATTCCTTCATTTAGGATTAATGGGCTCTAAATTGGGCTAGATTCAAATGATCTTCCAAGAGTTTAGCTAACATCTGACTCGTCAAACTGGGAAGTCAATAGTAATATAGGTAATGATGAAATTGTTTATTAATGAAAACTATTGAAAATATAAGTAATAATGATGAAAAACATGGTTGTTAATTAGTTAAGATGTTAAATTGTATTAGAACTTGTTAAATTATATTAGAACTTGTGGAAAATCCCCCCCCCCCCCCCCCCCAACTCCCTTTTTTTCTTACTCCTAATAGTTAATAGTTAAGAGTGTTTTTGGGAGTGAGGAAAAGAAGTGAGAAAAAAAGGAATATGGAAAAGTGAGGAAACCATAAGAGCGTCTTCAATTGAGTGGAATGGAATGAAAAATTCCAATTTCCAACGTGGATGTGACATATATTTTCTATACGAATCCAATTTTTTCCATCTTTATCTATATTTCAATTATTATATGCCTATTTATTTTAATTTTTTTTCACTTTATAGTTGATATCATCCCTATATTTTGTAGTTCCTTTCATTCTAATTCCATTCCGTTCCATCTAATTGAACATCTCTTGAGGGTAGGGTAACGATTAGAAATAAAACGAATAAAGATAAAATAGGTAGACTTTTTATATTAAAAGATGAGAAATAATAATTAAAAATATAGGTAATAATGAAGGTTGTTAGATAGTGAAGATATCAAATCATATTAAAAGGGGGTGGTAAAGGGTGAAAAACTTTTTCTTAATCTTTTCCTCATTACCAAACAACTTTAGGAAAAATTTTCCTTGTTGAAGGGCATGGAAAGCATAATTTTTTTTTGAGGTTTAAATTTGAAATCAATTTTTTTTCTTTTTCTAAATGAGATTGGAACAATTTTGATAGAGCATGAGTTCATTGGTGAACATTTTATGTTTGATTTAGATGGAATGTAAGCCTTTTTCCCTCTGTAAGAAGTTGAATTGGTTCTTGGGAGATTATGGGTGATTTTTGATGTATTTGGAATGAAATTGAATTTTAAAATTGATTTTTAAGATGTGATTTTTGATTTCATTTTCATTCCATTCTTTCTTCTTTTTCTTCTTTTTTTCTTCTTTTCTTCATTCTTCTTTGTTTAGAGGGGTATTTTAGTCATGTAAAAATTTATGGCACCATGCAACTAGGGACAGACCAGTGATTGATAGACATTGGTAATATTCAAAGCTATTCAACGTAAAGGGTATTGCAAAATTGACAGAGGATTTGAATCTGCAGAATGGCAAACTTAAAGAGGGTCGAATATGCAAATGCCCCCTCTAAATCCTACTCCTACCTTCCATTGTAGGGTTAAAAGCATAATGTGGCTTGTGTAGCTAATCTAGTTGGAATTAGGCTTCTAACTTGGGTTGGATCAAACTTGACTAGCACCTCTTGAATTCAAATTAGATTGGTTGGATAATTGAAAATTTGGGTTGAGCCTAACCCCGAATTGCAAATTAGGTTGATTTGGGTTGTGAGGGTAACCTCCCAACTTGAACTCAATTTCCTCCCCTTTTAAATAAAAACAAAACTCCATCTATTTCCACAAAACACTAAAATGGCCGAACCCTAGCCGTTTCCCCTAGTCATGCATTCTTCTTCCACTTCATGGTTGCTCCTTGCCACCTTTTGGCTCTCGCCATTTGTGGCCTTCACCATCTTTACTGTTGATATATGCCTCCATTGATGACCCTTAGAATTATTGGTGATTGTTGATGGCCCTCACCATCTCTTGGTATCGATTCTTCACCGCTGTCTCATTTGTTTCTATGACAACATCTTCCTTCCTAGTGATGGGGTTCTTTACTTGGACTATTCACCCCTTTTCTTTTTTTTAGGGTTTCATTTGTAACTATGCAACTACTGTGATAGGCTGATGGATGCTGCCTCCTGCTTCTCTCTCTCTCTCTAAGTGTCATTTGCAAAATCATCTCTACAGCTAGTATGAAAGGAGCAAATCACTACAACTGTTGCTAATGAATGACAGGAGATACCCAAAACAATCCGTCTAGCTGTAATTTCCCTCACTTTTTGTGAACCATAGTAGCTGAGGGGCTTTCTTTTTGGTATGGTCTTGCCATATCTGAGTGATATGATTGATCATTTTGAGAGATTCAGCCTCCAAGTTTGTGAAACTCCAAAATGAGTTTATTGAATCTATGAATAACCATATGACATCTGCAATCAATTTACAGAAAATATATGGCTATCAACTCCTACTTGTACTAGGATTGAACTAAGTGTATGCAACTGCTCATAATTTGACCAGGTTTGTGGAAAAAATGGGTAAGTAGCATTATCATTGTGGCAATTGACTGCGTGTATGGGATTGTGAGATAACATTGCTCTCTAGAGGACCAAGGAATTTAATTCTGCGAACAGTATTCTTAAATCTGGGGTACAATAATCGTCTCGTTTTGATTCCCATTCCTCCACTTTGTTTCCTTGCTTATGCTATTTGCAATGTTTAAGCATGATTCTTTGATTTTATATGTCCTTTGCATGACCAGGTTGATTTTCTGTTCAGATTTTAACTTGATGAACTCAAATGACGATATTATTTTAACTGGTGTTTAAAGCCTCTTTCAAGTAAACTATTCCCATGGTTGTTCTGAAATGGACATGCCTGAAAATTTGAAGAGCTTATGTTTTGCGCAAAATCATGTGTTGATGGATTGCATTTTCTTTTACTTTTAATAGTTTCATAGATTAACTTTTGCAAAATCATCATCATCTTTGCCTTATCTGCTGCTATATAGATGTTGGGTAGGTTAATGTTATGTTTATGTAAGAAATTCTAACAGGCAGTAATTCATGGATTTGAATAAACTCAGAACTGTCAACTAAAATTCTACAGCTATGTTAGGGTTTGGTTGATGTTTAGGTTTGTGTCAGGATTTTTATTAACAAAGTTAAAAGTCAGGGGTTGATCTCAACCTAGTCTAACCTAACCTGAGTTGCAACTGTAGGTGGATGTGGCGAGTTCTGAACTTCTGATCGAAGAAAATGTGAAATTCATTAGTCATTAAAGCTTTTGTAGTTGAATGCTGAAATTGGTGTTGGGGTTGCCAGAGGTATGATTTATGCCTTCTTTTAGTGGTGTTCCACTTGCAATACCTGTAGTCAATATCTGGGAATGCATAAGTACAAGAACCTTCAGTTCTTGCCATTTTGGACATTCTTGAAATGAAAGGTTAATTTCAAAGAAGGATTGCTGCTAGCTACCTAGATCCAGACCAACATATCATCATGCATGTTTGGTGTTTTGGGCTAAGAGTGTATATATTTTGTCATCATAAATATTGTTCTTGTTAAAGCCTTAAAGGTTTTGTTACCATGACCGACTGATACAATTTTCCTCTCTACTAGCCCTTCCATTTTAGATTAATCCATTTGGTTGGCACATTGATCAGGATTTTACTTTGTTGACAAATGTTGTGGATTTATGTTAACTTTGGACGGATGGTGCCTCAGGATGCTTATTGCTAATAAATGTGCATCTGTGATTGCAGACTTCTCTTCAGGCATATTAACAACTAGTCTACACTCGCCAATACAGGATTTAGGGGTGCAACTTGGCTTGGTTGGGAGTCAACATTAACCTAATCCTATTCCCAGTGTTTTAGTTCTTGGATTGAATTAAGGATTGAAATTTAAGTTAAAATTCCGATTGAAATTTAAGTTGCTCATATTTTTCACTTCAAAATTTTATAAATTCATAATTTGTTTTAAACAAACAAAAAAATATGAAAACCTAAGTAATTAAATGAGTAAAAACTAAAAACAAGTGATATCTATTTGATTGAGATTGCTTTTTAGTTAAAGACTCTTCAGTAAAACTGTTCAACATGCATTCTTATTCAATAAGTTATTCGGCTTGATTCTTCAATAAGCTTAAGCATATGTAATCAGCTGAACCTCAGTTGAATAACTTAGTCTTTGCTCAACCTAATCTTCATTTAATTGTTCAAGCTTGCTTGTTAACGTTGGATTTGAAGTTTAAATTAAAATTTTGAACTTAAATTATTTTATTAGATTTACTTTGAGCTTGACTTCAAGTTGTGTAATGTTGAAGTTAATTAATGTATTTATTTAATATACTTTTATAACATATCAACTAAAATTAAAAAATCCATATATATCTTATAAATTTTGGGCTTAGGTTCAACTTGGGTTAGTGTATACTGAAGAATGATATAATGATGGAAAAGAATGATATATAAATTTAATTTGATTGAGGATTTAGTGTCTACTGAAGAGGATTTAGAGGAGGCGTAATCACTAAAGAAGATGTTTTACTTTAACTTCTTGGGGATTGGGGATTGCTAGTCTATAATATAAACAACACTAATCACTAAAGAAGATGTTATATTTTGGACTTCTTGGGGATTAGGTCTTGATAGTCTATAATGTAAACAACACTGGTAGTCTTTTGGGCTAAAACATAATTGATTTTCAACAGTTTGCAACACGCTACAATTCTGCATTTTTATAATGATCGACCATTTCTGTTGAAAATTGTCCTCAATTTGTAGGGACCTAACTGTTTTAAATATGCTTAGATGGGTGAATGATTGGTGCATCCGTTGTTCTGGATAGGGACTGTTGTTAGTAAATTGCACTGGAGAAATGGATTTTACAAACAGTAAACAGATTTAAAATAATTTTAGCTGGATATATTTGACTTCAAAGATCAAGTAATAACATCACCACTGACAGCATGGGTGTTGCGTCTTTACACAGACCCCATTGACGAACAAATAGGATACCTTCAGGAGCAGTGATGCAGGCAAAAGAAACTCAAATGTCAAGGAATCTAGTTTCCTTGTCAAGCAAGCCACAGTCACTAGGCAAATATGGACTATTTGGTGTTTTGATGAAGGCCCATTGCTGCCTCACATCCATATCTCACATCTTCATGTATGCTGTATATGAGCTTTTTGTAATGAAAATAGAAATGTAAATGATGTCATTAGGATGGGAGTTATGTCAGCCAAGAAGTAAGAAGTAAATGAAAATAATTGATAGCGAAGATAATAGATTGGAGTAATGATGAGAAATAAATAATTCAATAAAGTTGTTAGGGATTGGTCGGGTAGGCAAACATCATATCAATATATTGTTTTCACTTGTATTGCATTTACATGGCCATTTTATGTAGCTGAAACATGCTAGTAAACTATCACAGTATTTTCCCATGGCAATTCAGTAGCTACTTTTGATGACCCCTTATTGTTTTCTTTCTAAATTGATTAAATCAATGTGTTCAAGGAGATGTAAGATTCATAACACCCTCTTCCTATTGATATTATTTGTGCATTAGACCCTCTAAGTTTGCTATTTTACAAATTAACTCTTATTAACAATTTTTTATATTAAATCTAAAATTCTTAACATCATACTTATTAAAACTTCCAAATTGAAGGTGATGGGATTGGTTTTAAAATGGATGGAATGGAGTTTACAAAGATCAAAATACCCCTATAAGCATGTTGCTGTTTTTGTGCTCTTGTTATTGTAAAGGGCCCAAACCATTTGCGCCATCTTCTTAATAGTGATGGCTTTGCACCTTTGCCAATATAGATGTCCACCCACTACAACATAGTGGAACTAGGTGGTTTGTGTAACAGCCCAGGTCTTACATTATGATATTATCTGCTTTGGCGCTGCTTGCACAACGCTGCACAGTTTTAAAACGTGTCACACTATGTTATTTGAACTCCCACACTTAAACCCCCAAGAACACTTCCCTTTTCGATGTGGGATTGGTTCATCCTTGTGCCCTTGGCTCCGAAGCCTGCCAGGTCCATGATAGTCCTCTTGCTGCCTCCGCAGTAGCACCTCGCCCTCTTTGCTCAGCATGGTTTCATAGGCCCACCAGCTTCTGCTTGGTTCGTCCCCGAACTGCATCTACTGGAGGGGTCCTGTTTTGATACTAATTGTAACAGCCTTGGTCCTATAGTGTGATATTGTTAGCTTTGGTGTTGCTCATAAAACGCCACACGGTTTTAAAACGCGTCACACCATATTATCCAGAACTCCCACACTTAAACTACCAGGAACACACCCCCCTTTTTGATGTGGATCGGTTCATCCCTTTGCCCCTAACTATTAAGCCTGCCAGGTCCATGACAGTCCTCTTGCTACCTCCTCAGTGGCACTTGCCCTCTCTGCTTTACAGGGTATCACAGTTTGCCTTCAAGTCCCATCATCACTAAGGTAGCCATTGCTCTAGTTAGGACAAGGCCTTGCTTAGCTATTGCTCATGCACTCTTCACAATCTTCCCCTCTTTCCTTCTTGACCTTAACTTCACCCATTCAATGTTGACACTTGCCTTCTGAAGAATAACCTAAATTTCAGAATCCTCAAGAAGATCAAGAATTAGTTGCTAACAACAAAATGAAGGTTTCTTCTAGTCTTGCCATAATTTTCTTCAAACTTCGGTGACTTGCTTATTCCCCAAAGTAGTCCCCCTAGATGAGGAATTTTAAAGTCCAAGTGATAGTTGCCTCCATCCAACTCAGTGAATTAAAAAGGAAGAGAGATGGGTAGTGATGAAGTCCACAATGTAAAGATGATCGACAAAGGTTCGCCAACTTGATTTTGCAATTTTGTAACCTTGATAGGTGAAGGATTAATAGTTGGAGGTAGAACTTGTCATAGAGGATAAATGAAGGAGATAGAATGGGCATTGGGGTGGGACAGTTGGAGTGGAGGGGATGGAGGGCAATGAAGAAACAAGTGTTTAAGGATGTAAAATCCCACAGAAGAGAAATATAGTTATTTTCCGTAAGGTGGGTCTAAGGAGAAGGTCAAAGGTTCAATTGATTTTCCTTTGCTTTTCATGAAGGCTTTTTAGAGGTTTTAAAGTTGGAAATTCAGGGAAAAATTTTCTTTTTTCTTACTAAACAATAAAAAATTTGAGATTTGGATTTGAATTTTTTTTTTCCCCTTTCTTTTGCTAAGGGGGTGATTGGTTGAATGGAATTGAATAGAAAAAGAATGAAAAAGAAACGAAACAATATCAATAATATAAGGTTGATGTTGGTTATATACAATGAATAAGGCTGAAATTGGCTAGGGAGGGGGAAGGGGGAGGGATGATTGGAAATATAGGCAATGATGAGAAAGCATAATGTTGTTGTGGAAGGTACCTGTTACATAAACTCTTGGAAAGTTGATGTTAAATAAACTATTGGGAAATTAAATTTTCTTACAATTTCATTCCATGATGCTTATTAAAATTAAAAAAGAGGTAGCTATACAACTTAATCTCTTTTTATGGTTAGGTTTATTTAGAGGAATTTCCACCATTTTCCCTATACAACCTATATATTGAAAAAGTAAAACTTGATAAAGTAATAAAATAGTAAAATTCTTAAAATCCCCAAACAAGGCATAAAGTATGATTTTGGAATGAAATTCACTCCCTTTATCATCAAGAAATCTCATTGTTGGTTGAGTTTTGAGGTGTTGCTAGCAATGTCAATTAACATTGATCATTCGTCATTGGCTGCTATAGAAGGGCAGGGGTAGAATCTACGATATCATCATCAACTCCATCTTTTGCTCCTCACAAGGTAACCTTGTTTCTATTGGTGACTTGGGGTGTCAATGTTGAAGTGGGTGCCGTTCGTAGTCAATATTCAACTGGCGGTGGGAAAGCAGGGGCAAAACTAAGAAAGCTACTTTCAAACAGTCAATTTCATTTTGTTTAGGGTTGATTTTAAGTAAAACCATATATTTTATTCAAAATTTCAAGTATGACCGCATAGTTTGAAGAATATTTTATACGATAATATAGTTTGTAGCCATTTTTCAAAATGTGATAAAGCCGTTAAATTGACCGAAATAACCATTTAAAATTTCCTAACTTTTCCTAAACTACCCCTTAATAACCCTAAAGTCATTTCCCCAATCCCATGCACTAAACCCATTTGCCCTAAATGGAGAAGTTGCGCCCCCTTTCACTCCCTATGTAATTGACTAAATTGTATGTGTGCTTATAATTTCTTGTTATCCATAATATTCTATGTAATTGACTAAATGGGTCTTTGTTCTTTCTATCTTTTAATGATACTGGGAAGGCAATCATCCAAGGAATCACTTTTGTTTTGCTTCTTGTTGCCTTTCTATCACCACTCTCATCCACTGATTTTGTCCATCTAGGAAACTACATATGTTAGATTTTTTTATGTACTTTTTTGATCCTTGTCAGGAAAATTCTCAAACCTTGTATTGATGTTGTTCAATACTATTAATTGATCAAATTATGAGAAAATCATAGTCTCTAAATGAATTTGTTTTCATTTCAGAATCTTGAATTTTTAACAACTCATTCAAATGGCATAATGTTCTTTCCCAAAACCTAGAAAGACTATCTAGCCGATGGGATGGGTTACATGAATTTGCTCTATGAAAAGCATATCCTCTTTTGAATCATCGCTTGCCTTTTCCTTCTCTCATAATTATGGATCTCCTTCCTAAATGAACGTGGCTTTTGGTATTGTTTCACCATTTGGAAATAGCCAAAAACACTCACCTTCCCTTAGAAGTTTAGAAGACATTTTTGAAAGCAAATGTTCTAGCTATTTGCTAGTTGATGGTTAGAAGCTCATTTTCATTGACTGACCAACCAACCCAATACGTCAAGATTTTAAAATGGAATCAAAATTGACACTCATCTTAAAACATTGGAGGCTTTTGACCAAACACACTAAGTTTTGGTTGGTGTGGGTCAATGACTATACTTCTGATGAATTCAATTCAAAAAGCTTTTACACTTCATGTTGTGCTGGTTGGTAAGTCCTTATTATAATCCTCTTGTGATTATTTGCATAAATATCAAAATACAGATTATAGGATGTTCTTTGATTTGGCCTTCCTTGATTGCCATTGCATGTATTTAATAGTCTTCAAAGAAAGGCCATAAGTGCTTCATCCATGGTTTTAAGGGATCGCTCTAGGGTAATTTGAGAATATTAAAAAAATATTAGCATAGTTAATGATTTCTAACAGAACCCAACAACTTTGTTGTATTTGAAAAATACTTACAAACTATACTGTCATGTAAGATATTCTTGAAACTGTGTAGTACTATTTGAAATTTCAGTAACAAATGTGGTTATATTTGAAATCAACTCTTTTGTTTATATGAAATCTTTGATATTGTCAGTATCTTGGGGTATTGTTGATTTCATGGGATACTGTTAGCAACTGAATTTACATCGGCAATAGTAGGTGTCAAAATTTATTGCGTGGGTTTTCCTTTTTAATCGGTGGCTTGATATGAGAATCAGGTTTGGGGAGATAAAGAGAGGTTGTGGGTTTGTATTTATTTATTTTTTGTTAAAGGTGACCTAGATTGTGGTTTAGCTGGCTATTTTAGTTTGATTGTATGGTCCTTGTAGTTTCTATTGGGTCCCATAGGTGTCTTAACTCAAGAGGGGATGGGTGAAATGGGTTTATGAAAATTTCTTGCTCAACGCTTGTAAGATTACTTTTC
>JAYJMB010007658.1:0-10016 GCA_036873735.1 Pouteria campechiana
AGAAAGGTTTTTCAAGAGGCAAAGTTGATACTACACTCTTCATTAAGCATGCAATGAAAGATATTCTTATAGTTCAAGTATATGTTGATGATATAGTATTTGGCTCAACTAATGAAAATCTTTGCAAAGAATTTTTCAAGACAATGCCAGGAGAATTTGAAATGAGCTTGATAGGTAAACTAAACTTCTTCTTGGGATTGCAAATTAAGCAGATGAAAGAAGGAATCTTCATTCACCAAGCCAAATACATAAAAGAACTGCTAAAGAAATTCAATATTGAAGATGGAAAAAGGTATGGGACACCAATGAGCATTTCAATAAAAATAGACAAAGATGAAAGAGGTAAGTCTATCTATCAAAAACTTTACAGAAGCATAATAGGTTCTCTGCTATATTTGACTCCTAGTAGACCTGACATATTGTTTAATGTATGTATGTATGTATGCTAAAGTTTAATTTAATAGGTTACTCAGATGCAGATTTTGCTGGATATAAAGTAGATAGAAAGAGTACCTCAAGATCTTGTCAATTTCTAAAAAGTATGATTATCTCATGGTTTTCTAAGAAACAAACATCAATTGCATTATCAACTGTTGAGGCTGAATATGGAGTAGCAGGTAGTTGTTGTGTACAGATCATGTGGATGAAACAGCAACTACAAGACTTTGGCCTTAACTTTGTTGATATACCTATCAGATGTGACAATAATAATGCTATAAATCTAACCAAGAATCCAATTCTATATTTCAAAACTAAACATATAGAAATTAGGCATCATTTTATTAGGGACCATGTTCAAAATCACGACATTAGCTTAGAATTTGTCGCAACAAAAAATCAGCTAGAGACATCTTCACAAAACCATTACCAAAAGAAAGATTCAAAATGATAAGAAGAGAATTATGCATACTAGATCCAAGTGCATAAAATGCATATTTCATTAAACAAAGTATTAATAATAATATCTTTATTTTTGAAAAACTTTATTTAGCAAGAACATCTACTATAGCTTCCAGCTCCTCAATATGTTAATTAGTCTCTTCCAAATTTTCTTCTAGCTTCTTCATGTGATTTATTGCCTTATCATATGCTATACATCCCTTTGTCAAAAGATGATCAGCATTATGATTGGATCCTCTAGTATAAAACAGTTCCTCTTTTAACTATTTTATCTATCTCTTCAAAAAATGAATTTAAATTGACTCCTCCGACTGATCATTCTCTTTTTCATAGTGCACTTGATTTGTAAAAAACCTTGATGATGGCATATTTATTTTCTAAAATTTTGGTTAAGCTTCTATCTATATAACATGTAAAATTAAAAATACATTAATGCATATTCATTCATCTACTATGGTAATGATATTGTTAGTGGGTCAAAAGGATAGTTAATGAGTACACTAAAAACTATAATCCAGATTACAATATTCGTAGTTAAGTCAGACTTCGGACTTTAGAATCTCAGAAGACCCAAATAAACATGTTAAAAATCTCCGAAGAACTAAAAAAACATCCAAATATTATTAAACTCCTTCAAAGCAACGCTTCAAAATATCCAAAACCTCAAATTAAACAATTTTATCGAAGGATCCCTTTCGAAATTGGTATCGTTAGTATTTTGGATATCTTTTTATCCAAAATTCAAAATCAAATTAATCTTCTCCGAAGGATCTTTTCAGAATATCCGAAGCCTAAACACATTAGTGTTTTAGAGAACTTTATAAAACCAATCCAAAAGCATAAAATTCATTCGAAACTACCTAAACTCCTCTTCTCTGAACTCCCTGAATCACTCCTTCAAAGAAGATGGTCCATCTTCCCACTTCTTTTAAATCCAAGTCACATTTCTCTCCATTTTCCTTCCTGCCTTCTCCAACTTCACTCCTAAAAATTCCACTTGTTTTCTAAAAAATCTAGAATTCTTTGTAGAAATGGTGAAAATAAAAGGAGCAGAAAGCAAGAAAGGGAAAGGGAAAACTCTTCACTGAAAAGAACAATCAAGAAGGGAAGATGAGAAACTGATACTCTCGAGGTAATCTTCCAAAATAGTTCACCTGATTATTCTAGGATCATAGAAAGATATGAGGAGAGAAGAATAATTAAAGGAAAATTTTTCATTTTTAGAGACTTTGAAATAGAGTTCGAAGTATTAGATTGGTTGAAATATCAAGGCTGGGCTACCTATGTCAATTACAGAGATAATTTGTATCCTAGACTCATAAGAGCTCTAATCTGTAGTCTCAACACCAGAACAGAAACATCATGGATTGGAGAAACAGAAATCGAGCTAACCCAAGAAAGCTTAAGGAATTGCCTCAATCTCCCTGAAGAAGAAGAGGAGATTGTATGGCCTTCAAGGGAAATGATGTTCTCAGACTTAGCAAAAATTGAGATAGATGAGAAAGAAAATTATTTATATGCTAGAAAAAATTGAGATAGATGAGAAAGAAAATTATTTACATGCTAGTCGCTTGAACGCCAATCTCAAACTAGCCTATCTCATTGTTATGAACAATGTATACCCAAGAAGAGGAGCTACATGAGATATATCTGAGAAAGATGTCAGAATCATGTGGGCATTAAAGAACAAAAAAAGCTAAATCTAGCTAGGTTGATGATAGATCACATCCACTTGATCAAGAGCACCACAAGGTTTCCTTTGCCTTATGGCATGGCTCTGACCAAGTTAATCAAAGAAGCAGGAGTAAATGTCTCCAATGAAGATGAAGAGCCTCCAAGAAACACTTATAGATTAGATGAGCAAGCATGGAAAAGGATGAACTTTCAACATACTGTACGAGGTTGGATCACTAAAAGACTAAGAAGAACAACTCAGTTGAAAGGATCTAGACCTAGTGAAAGTCCAAAAAGAAGAAATAATATTATTGCTATTGAACCAGCTAATGAACAAGGACACAAACTCTCCTCACATGAAGAAGAAGAAGAGATAACTGAAAGACAAGAGTTCATCAGTCCATCAATAGAAAGAATGGAAGAATTCTCCAGCAGAGAAGAACCAAGAGAAGGTGAGAGAACAGAAGATGTTCCAAGAGAGGAATAAAGAATAGAAATAGAAGATATTGTAGAAGAACATGAAGAAATAGTAGCAGCAGACATACCATCTCACACCTCCATCAAATCCCCTTCACCTTCTAGACACACTCACACCCATCAACTATCCACCTCATCCATTCCCACATCCCAACCTATGTCAAAGGATCTAGAAGACAGAATAACCATGATACAACACTTCATGCAAACCTTAGCTCTCCAAATGAATAAAATAAATGGTGTTCTTTCAACTGCCATGTCTTTCATGATTCTTAGAGCCAATAGGATTAATCAAAGGCTTGATAGGCTTGATCAGAGACTTGATTCTCTTCAAGCCCTGGCAGAATCATTGTAAGGTCAAACCCACCATTTCCACTTCACTCCACCTCAAACCCATTTCACTCCTCCTCCAACTCACTTTCCATCACCTCCACACCATTTCTCTCCATCAAGACCCAGCTCACCAATAATAGTAATGTCTTCACCTTCACCTCCTCATCAATCATCACTCTCTATCATTCAAGAGGTTGCTCAACCCATGAGTCGACCTTCTAACATGACTTCTACCATACCTTACATTCCCCTTTCACAAGCACAAATTTCTCCACCATCACCATGTCCATCAATTTTAACCTCAAAAAATAATACTCACACTCCCTCAAATGAGTATTATATCTGGATTTCATCCTAACTCTACAATCCCAATATTTTCTGGATGACATTTATTAGATCAAGAGATATAATACCTGACAGAATTGAGAACATTCCACCCGAATGGGACAACCCTCTTAATCGTCCAACAAACTTCAGACCTCCTCCAAACTGCATGTATCCTCCCTCTCCACCACAAAAGTCACCTCAAAGCAAACCAATTGATGATAATCCTGATGTTATTCTTTGTCTATCTAATCCCATCATGATGACTTTTCCAGAGTTCAAAGGCAGATCAAAACTCAATTTTGAAGTTGTCAAAATATTTGCTTCTCAAAACATTGTCATTCCCAAACAAGAATTACCATTTCCAAAACTTGAGGATCCTAACCTTCTTTATAGTATTCCCCTTCTTCTCAATCCTCCATTCACTCCAAAGAACTACAAAATTCAAATTCATGATAGAGAGTCAATTATTCAGAATTACTCTGAGAAACTACTACAAATGCTTCCAATGTCAAGACTCATTAGAAAAGAGTTTCCATCTCCATCAGATCCTCACAAATTCAATATGCTTACAAAGGAAGAATTCACTTTCTACAACAATGTCAACCTAGAGACCATTGCTGATAATCTGCCTCTCCCATATCCTCAAATAGATGATCCTTCTCTCCAAAATAGTATAAATTAGATACAGTCTTCATGAAGATGGCAACCTCTTCCACCTTCTTCACCAACTTCAAAAGCCAAAAATTTCAACAAACCACCACCTTCCACTACCAAAACCAAAATGCCACCTGCTATCCCAAAACCAAAACCAGCCCCAGTTCCCAAACTAAAACCATCACATTCTTCCTCACAGTCATCTACTTCCAAACCAAAGAGGAAAGCAATAATTCCACCTCCTAAGGAATACAAGAAGGCTCCTTATGAGAGAATCACATTATACCATGAGGAGTATAGAGCTCGGTTGAATGCAAACACAGAAGCTCTCATGAAAGGGCTTCCTCTAGTCTTTCCTTAGCTGTTGGATCCAAAATATCTACAAAGAATTAATATCATCTATATTCATAGCTATTGACCTATTGCATACACACATGAACCTCCTACAGTAGTTCCACAGGATCTATTTTTTATCCCTCCTTCTCCACCAAAAAGGGTTAGAACATTCAAGGCCTCTCCCAAACCATCTTCTTCTGAATCCCAATCATCCTCCTTTCAACCTAAGTCACCTCTTCCACCTCTCAAAGATGTCTTTCTCAAGACATACAAGAGAAAACCCAAACCACCTAAATAAACTTGCTGCATTTCATATTTTCTTCTCTATAATGTAATTTTTTTTCTTCTTGATGTATCTACATTATATATAACTTTTTTTTATCAATGCAAAGTTCCATATCTATATGCATTTATTTTCTATCATATACTGCTACTTGTTTTTACCTTTTTGATTATGACAAAAAGGGGGAGAAAATGTGTGATATAAAACTTAAAAAGTAGAAAATGTGATAATGTGATACAAAATGATATGTGAATAGTAAATGAATGAAATTTCTATGTTACACGGTAAAAATAACATGCATCAATTCAAGGGGAGCAACTCTGAATTTAGCCAATTAAAATTTATTTGAAATATCTATAAAATAAGTTACATTAGATCTATCTAGACAAGTTTTGAAAGGTACATCACTCACTATTTTGTCATCATTAAAAAGGGGGAGAATGTTGAATCATGTTATCTAGCTTGATTTTGACGATGAACATTCTTAACCAAGTAAGTTTTGATGATGAGCAAAAGCATGAGTAAAATATTAAGGTACTAACATTTTGCTCTCAAGAATATTGCAGATAGATAAACTCATACTTGACTTGAAAATAACCTTTATGATGACAAAAGGAAGACATAAAGGCTCTTTACAAAACTAAGTATATAAAATTTTATAGAATCTAAAGTGTTGAAGACATGCTTAGAAGCCAACAGACCATCTTCGGAGTCCTTCTTGCATGCTTTGGAGAAAATTGCATTGCTTTAGACATGTCTTAACAAACTTCGGAGAAGATGATTGAAGCTTCAAAAACTCATGTCATATGGCTCAAAAATATTCAGACAAGTGTTGGAGTCTTCACAAGTATCAGCACACTTCAAAGAAAATTTAAATACTTCGGACAAGTCGAAGCATGCTTCGAAAAAAGTTGAAGAGCTTCAGAGAAGTTATGAAATTCTTAGAGATATCTCTGTACACTTAGAAAACAATAAAACAACTTCGGAGATAATCAATTATGCTTTGGAATAAACAGACATGCTTTGGAGATGTTAAACCATGCTTTGGAGAACCTGAAGTCATGTTTCGGAAAGAATTCAGACAACCTTCAGAAACAATGATCATGCTTCAGATATATTAAACTATGCTTCAAAGAACCTAGAGTCACATTTCAAAAAGAATTCAGACAACCTTCAAAAATAATTATCATGCTTTGGAGATGTTAAACTATGCTTTGGAGAACTTGAAGTCACGTTTCGGAAAGAATTTAAACAATCTTCGAAAATAATGATTGTGCTTTGGAGATGTTAAACCATGCTTCAGAGATGTTTGACCAAGGCTTCAGATTACTTTTCTAAAAGCAATATAAGTTTAGAAAATCTAAAATTCTATCAACAGGTGACTAACACAACTAAGAAGGATTACTATCACTTTGGAAAATCTAAAGAAAATAAGTCAGATTATCCAAAATCAATCAAGATACCACATGTTCACTTGTTCCTTCAGAACACTTGATACAAAAAGTGAACGTTTGGAAAAGTCAGCAATAGAAATAATAGAACGATACTAGAAGGTAGTAAAGTCAGACGTCAAATAAAAAATAAAGTAAAGAGAAAAATTTTTGAACATTTGAATGTCTACAAGATCAACAACGGAAAAATCTTTCTCAACCTAAAAAATAGAGATTCATAAGCAGAACCTAATTGAATATTTTTCAAACTTTGCTGATCACATGAAGACCATTCAGAATCTTCTTCCAAAAGTTCAATTCCAATAGATACAACTCAGTCAGAGCTATCAAAGTTCAAATTTCTACTAGATCAAGGAGTTTGAATCTTTTACACTTAATGTTTAATCTTTCACTTAGAATTCTAAATTTATGTACAAATTTACTTAAGTAATAGGCATTAATCTTTATACTTTATTTTAATATTTAGCAACACAAGCAGAGCGCTTGGTGTTTATGTATAGAGATAAGCAAGTAGGGAACTTATTAAAAGGGTGTAAGTTTGTTAGTGAGCTTTGAGAAACGAACAGATTGTGAAAGTTTCTGGTTATCTTGGAAAACCAATAAGTTAGTTAATGAGCTTGTTGTAAAACCAACATATATTTGATCAGGTTGATCAAGGTATTAGTGGAACCTAAGCTCAGTAGAGAAGACTAACTCAGAGAAGTGGAGTAGGAATCTTGGAAGGGCCAAACCACTATAAAAATTTTGTGTTATTTATTATGCAATCTGTTTTATATATTCTTTCAGCACCATAATTATTTAATTTGGGCCAAAAGTTTTAAAAGCTCAACTCACCCCACCCTCTTGAGCTACCATTGCATAAGGGACCAACAAGGTTGGTGGGGCTCAAACGCATGTTGGAGAGGAGCTTGTCGCATGTTCACACTGACTCATTGATGATGATGGTGACGCATGAAATAACATGAGGTTGATGATGGAGGATGTTTTCGGACATAGAGTGGTTTTTGGGCTGGGTTTTCACTGAATTTTTGAAAACCTAGCCTCCATGTCTGAAATCTCACTTCATGTTGAAAAACCCAGCCTCTAGGTCCAAAATCTCACTCCATGTCTGAAAACCTAGCATTCATGTATGAAATCTATCACTAAGTTTGAAATGCATTAATATCCTAAGTTTTGGACGTAATTATTACTTAAGATGCAAGTTTGAAAACATAGTTTTGGACATGACCAACTCAACTCCATATTTTCAATTTCAATCTTGCTTTAGGAGCTCTGCTATGTGGAGCCGTCGGTAATTCGCGTGAGTGGATGGGGTGTTTCTCCTCCTAACGGAATTAAAGATCTTGTCATTCAATTGAAATGTAGCTTTTGAAAAGAGCCATAGATTAGATTAAATCAACTAAAAGATAAAAACCCAAAAATTACACAACAAATTAATGGTCTAAAAGAATTATTTTCATCTATTGAGTATATGAACATATGAATTATCAACCCCTATATCAATTCAAACAATGATGACCCAAAAAAATCATTGAAAAAAACCCATCATCTTCCTTAAACTCTTCATAACTGAAATTTTTATCCTCATCATAGTAGTATCCACTTCGGTGCTCATCTGTCGACCCCACAAATTCTTTCCTATCGAAATCCAAAAATGTGTCTCACCCATTGCTGAACCGCTTCATCTGACCTAATGATGATGCTCTAGCTGTCTTGACAGCCATGGTCGCATCATCGTCTCGCTTCCCGTCCGACTTCACTGAGCTCTAATCACTCAAGATCTTATTTGTCTTCTTATTTGTTGCTATTGTTTTCTTCTCTGGTTTGGGAGGTGGCGTTTTGCACTTGGCCTTGCAAATTTCTGCTTGTTTGGGGAAAATAGGAAGTAGGTAAGGACTAGCGGGAGATGGGCAGTAGTCATGTCTGGCTTTTTGCTCCGTACATGCATGTTTCTATTTTTTAAAGTCCACGCCGAAAACCACACCTCGGCTCCCTCCCTTAATCGCAACTCCCTCTCTATGCTAAAAATTTCAATGTAGGTGGCTACACTAGATCATTTTCCTATATATATAATTAAAATTTTTAAAAATAATTAATATATCATAATTATATTATGCTACTATCATGGTTCAAACTTGTTTAAACCAACACTTAAACCGGTCAAACCTGAGTCAGACAAAAAAATGGTTTATGTTATGGTTTGATTCTAAAAATGTTGTATAAAACTAAATTTAATAAATTTTAACTTAAAAATTAATATTCTTCAATTTTATTTAAATGGATGAAAACTAAATTTAAAAAAAAAGAGTCATTTAAATATCTAAGAATCTCTAAATCAAAGAAGATGTCATTGAAGGATAGATATGTGGAGATAATTTTGTGAGAGATGAGAAAAAATAAAAAAATATATAAATATATGAATATTTTAATAATTATATAATATAGACAGGAATATTTTAAAAATATAAAAAGTTTGATAGGCTAAGACTTACTAATTATTTATTAAAATAAGCAAATAATCCCCTTTCACTACAAGGGAAATAGTCAAATGCAGCCACTAATTTTGCTGGATTTGATCAAAAATTCGCTGCATCTGGTCAGATGCAACAGAAAAAATTTACTACATTTGATTATAATTTCACTGCAATTGCCTCGTTGCATTTGATCAAATGCAGCGACTTTGATGTGGCTACATCTGACCTCACTTAGCCACTTAAAAGTGGTTGCATCTGTCTGAATGTAGTCACTTCTAAGTAGTTGCATTTGCCTCTATGCAGCCACTAAAAATTTGTTGCATCTGCCTAAATATAGTCACTTTAAAGTAGCTGCATCTGCCTAAATGCAGCCACATCAAAGTCACTACCTCTGCCTAAACGCAGCCACTTGAAGTGGTTGCATCTGACCCCACGCAGCCACTTGAAAGTGGCTGCATCTGCTTGAACGTAGCCACTTCTAAGTGGTTGCATTTGCCTATATGCAGCCACTAAAAATTCGCTGCATCTACCATAAATGCAGCCACCGCATCTGCCTAAATGTTGCCACATCAAAGTGGTTGTCTCTACCTAAACACAGCCACTTTGAAGTGGTTGCATCTGACCCCACACAGCCACTTCCAAGTGGCTGCATTTGCCTGAACGTAGCCACTTCTAAGTGATTGCATTTGCCTATATGCAGCCACTAAAAATTTCGCCACAATTGCCTATAAGTAGCCATTGGAAATTTCATAGCATCTGCCATAATTATGCAATTATGTTACCTGTTCCTTCTATAATAATTATGCAATTATGATACCTATTCCTGCTGTAATAATTATGCAATTATGATACCTATTCCTACTGTAATAATTATGCAATTTTGAAACTTATTTCTATTGTAATAATTATGCAATTATAAAACCTGTTCCTATTATAATAATTAGATAAACACTAATAAGCAAAATCTAAGATGCATCACGTAAAGTGTAAACCAACAGTTTTAGATAACATCTACCAAAATAAAATACAATGATGAATATTTTAATGAGGGTCACTCACAATTCGAGGCCTCTCAATATGAGCTACAAAAGAAAAATAATATCTAAA
>JAYJMB010007659.1:0-10016 GCA_036873735.1 Pouteria campechiana
GACTACACATCGACCGTGCACTTGCGAGGTTATTTAAAACCTGAGCCATCAAGTTTTGGACCATCAAGTTTTTGGCGTCGTTGCCGGGGACAGATGGAAGCCATCAAGTTTTTGGCCATCAATTCTCTAAACATTTGAATGCTTCCTCTAGAATTCCTCCATCTTTTAAACTTTTCTCTAAAGCTTGAAACACTTCTTCTTAAACTTCTCTTGGACTTCGAAGCTTTTTCTTTCCATCTAAATTCAGAGTGTTCCCTCTGAAACTTTCAAAAGCCACTTTGAATTTTTGAAACTTCCTCTAAAGCCTATGAATGTTCCTCTGAACATTTCTGCATCCTCTAAAAGTGTCTTCTAAATTCAAAAATCTCAGCAACATTTCATTAACTTAATTCAAGTCATTAAATAAGTTTTTTTAATCATTAAAACCAAACATCCTAACTCAACACTCCCCCATTTTGATGATGAAAAAACTTGATGACTTGTACTAATAAAAACATGTTAATAAACTAAGGTAAACTCCCCTTAAGTAACTTATACGGTGAATGTATGGGAGTTTGTTTCATTTCAACTCATTATGGTAAGATTGGTCCATGTTTCTATTCGAAAATTTTGAAAGTTTAGTTCTCGTTCTCCCCTTGTTTACATCATTGTCCCTCAAATATAGCAAGTCATAACATTCTCCCCTTTTTGACATAATCAAAAAGGACTAGGGGGTGAGATATTAATCACATGTATGAGGAGTTGAACTATTTCTCTCCCTGTAATTTGTATCTTAAACTTCAATATACAATGCTTCCCCTATCAGGCATAATCTAATAGCTTTATTTCTCATATTTAAATTGAAATTCATCTAACTGATAATTTTCATGTTGGTCCAAACAGTAGATGATTAACTTTAAGGCTTATCTTGAATACCCATATGTAAGATGGCTTTCTTATGAGAGATAAAGGTGTGAAGGCTAAAATGAAATGAAATATAATGCAGAGTTTTAAGGATAATAAATACAATACCATCATCTACCTAACTTCCTCAAACAAAATGATGTTTTTGTGTTCATACATGGTTAAGGAGCTGCTTCTACTCCCATTCTAGCTCTAATTGGAAGACAATTATAAATAAATCAATTTCTTCTTCTTCTACATTTATATTTACATTTTTCTTCTTCTTCTTCTTCACATATACTATGTTCAACTGAATTTATATTTTTCTTTTTCTTCCTCTTTAGTAGATTTTTAATCTTCCTAGAGAGGGTTTTTATGATTTCTACATCTTCTTTCCCCCCTCACTACATGAAGAATCTGCACTTCCATGGCCATACACTATCTTTATAATCTTTCCTCCCTTCTCATTCTTAACCACTTCAAGGGTCATCAGTGACCCCGTTAGTTCTGCAATGAAGAGCTTGTTCAAATCTTTAGCCTCCTTAATTATTGTAACTTTGGCCATCCAATCCTCTAGAAGATACCTTTGAAATCTTTTTAACCTACTGTGATCAAGGAATCTCATTGCTAAACATTTTAGGTTGTTAGTGAGTCTCAAACATATAGAGAAGATACCAAAAATAGGATCATCCCTAAGCATGCATAATACTTCATATTCTTAGACAAGCAAATTAACCTTGACTTCTTTCACTTGGTTTGTGCCCTCATACCCTCATAAACTACTTGCAAATGGTTCCAAATTTCTTTAGTTTCACATGAGGATATCTTCTCAAATCCAGAAGGAGAGAGAGCATAATATAGAGCATTTTTAGGTTTGGTATTTAATTCGACTACTCTAATGTTCTCATTAGTCCATTGACTCTCCTCTAAATTGGAAAGCACCCTTCCTTCTTCTACTATCTTTCACAACTTATAACTGTAGGCAATCAAAAAGTTTTTTATTCTCATCATCCAATATATATAATGCTCCCCATGAAAATATGGAAATCTAATGGTTGATTGACCCTCTATGATTCCACCAAAATTGTTTGTCATAAGGGATCACAACGAGGTTGAGATTAAAATGTATGAACCCTGGTTTTAGTGCCTTGCTTTTATACCAATAGTTATGTCCCAAATGGTAGAGTGTGTGGCAAAGCAAGGAAGCCAATCAAGATGGGGAAAACAAATGATATGTGCAAGTGCAAAAAATAGATAGCAACGGAGGCACACAAACACAGAGATAAAAACAACATAAAGAATTATAGTGGTTCAGGCCCCTTGCCACCAACTCTACTCTTAAAGGTTTCCCTAACCTTGGTTTTCACTAAAACCTATGTGGAATCACACCTCCCTAAGTTTCTTAAGATCATTAAGAACTCATACAACGAAGTTTGCCATGAGCTAACCAGAAACTCATACACATTGGTTTTCCTTTGAGCTCACCAGCAACTCTTACACTAACTAGTTTTCAGAGCTAACCAACTACTCCCCCTTTCTTATAAATATAACATGTGTAAGAAATTACCTCTATTCAGGCCTAAGTCTACATAGATTTAAGTTCAAATAAAGATAAACAATAAACCTCATTATGCCTTTGTTCTTCTTTGAAATGAAAAGATGCATCTTTGAAGTTCTCTATTTGTTTAAGTTCCTTTAAAGAGAATGCACTTTGGAAACTTGAGTATCTTGTGATTGATCCCTATTAAACATACTCAATAGTCTGTTTCTTCTTCATTGGAACTTCTATTTATAAGTTTTGAAACCATTCTAGCCATTGCAGCCACTTTTGGTATGTTTTAGACCGTTTAAAATAACTTGTAGTTTACTTCAATGAAACTACTTGTTTTTTATTTTAGAGTTCTAAAGCCAAGCTTCAAACCTCTGAAGGTTCGGCTTACCATTGCAAGACTAAGTTTAGATGGGTTTATCATTGCAACACTAAGTTCAAAACATCTGTAGTAAGTTTTTGCACCTCTAAACTTCCTTTGAAAGTCTGATAGTCCCAACCACCACCAACAACTACGTTTCCAGGACATCTAAAGGTTAGGGTGAAACCTCTAAAGGATCCTTTGAAATCCCAAAATGCATCATTTGAATTTGCAAGCCTTTGAAGCTCTTTCTAAACTTTGAATGCATCCTCTGAAGTTGTAACGCAACTTTTAAAGCTTCCTTGACTTTGAGCATGTACCACTTCTGACCTCTGAAGCATTCTTTGAACCTCTAAATGCTTCCTTTGGAATTCTTCTTTCTTCTGAATGTTCCTTTGAAGCTTGTTCTTTTGGTCTGATTTTATAGTGCTCCATCTGAAACTTCCAAATGCCACTTTCCTCTAAAGCCTCTGAACATCCCATCTGAATATTTTTCCGTCCTTTATAAGTTTCTTCTAAATCCAAAAATCCCAGCAACATGTCATCAATTTATTTGAATCCATTAAACAAGTTTTATTAATCATCAAAACCAAACATCCAAACTCAACAAACCCAAAATGAAACACACTCTCCTCTAAGTGGGTGTGTTGTCTTTGAGGTTATCAAGCACATTGTAATGGCTTAAAAATTTGTGGATCACCTCAAACTAAAAGGCGAAGAGGATAACACAGCTCTAGATTGGGTTGCTAGACTTTGGGTCAACCTAAAGAATGGGTTTCCTGATCATATTGGTTTATTTTAGAAGGAAATAGGACTAGGTGACCTCTTTGTATTTTGACCTAAAAGTGACCAAGAAAAATAGGTACCTTGGGTTTGATCGATTCTCCTTATGGCCATATGAAGCCTAGGAAGGACAGGTGATTTTAACTAAGTTACAATAGGATTTGACTTGGTGAGTCATAACTCTATGATTTGATGGCTTGGCTATCTTATATTCTCAAGAGAAGCCTAATAAGAACGGAACCAAGTAGACTAGGCATTTTGGACTCGATGATGTAGTAAGTATTAACTCTCTCTCAATTACTTATGAGAAGCTCAGGAAAAGCGGGACCAGACTTCCACTTAGTCAATAATGCTTAGGTGGCTTAGTAAGTGCTCAACTCTCTTAATTAATTGTGAGAAGCTTAGGAAAAGCCCAGACTAGTTGGATTTAACTTAGTGAGTTACACTTAGGTGACTTAGTGAGTGATTATCTCTCTCAATTACTCGTGAGAAGCTTAGGAAAAGCAAGACCAGACTAATTGGATTTGATTTGATGAGTGCTCAACTCTCTCATTTACACATGAGAAGCTTTGGAAAAGGAAGATTAAAAAGACTGAGTTTGGTTAATTAAAGTGGTTTTGTTAGGTTTGACTTGGTGAATAACAACTTAGTGACTCGGTGACTCGATTCTAGACTTAGATGAGTGATTGGGTGAGTGCGGTTTTCCAATATCCTGTGGAAAACCAGAAGTGGGCGATATCTGTCATTTAGCCTGTGAGAGATTATAAACGCAGGTTATATGAATTAAGCTTAATTATACTTTTAGTTAATCAAATCTAATCTTGATTCCCCTAATTAGCATAGGTCAAGGGGCAAGATATATGTCATCATCTCTCTAATCCTGTGAGTTGTTTTCCAAACAACTTTGTCATTCTCAAAGATTATTTAATGTTTTAAAAGGTTTTAATGAATTTTAATTGTTTAGAATGTCATTATCATGCCATCCATTATAATTAGGTGGGGTTCACCATTACCACAACATGGGTGGGACCCCCATGTGTGCCATGGTAGTGCCCTTAGGCACCAAGAAAATTACTAATAGGCTAGAAGCTACTGGTGTTTAGGAAGGCACTTGCCTCTTGAAGGGTTCTCAAGCTTTTTAGTCTAGAAAATTCTATATCTAGAATGATAAAGTATGGGGTATTTATAGGCTCCAAGGGACTAGCTCCACTCTTTAGGGCTGAAGTGCAAATTGCCCAACTCTCTTATGGTGGAATTTGAAATTATCCCAACTCCTCTCTTGGGGTGGAGTTTTTAATTATCCAAATCTTTTAGGGCCCATTTTTAGTGTCTTAGCATACATTTTCTAATAAAATAGTGTGATTGGTTATTGTCCTCAAGCAAAATGTTGGTCTCGGTAGGGTGGCTTAACCTAAGAGGGGAGGGGTGAATTGGGTTTATAAAAATTTGTTGCTTAACCCCAGTTAGATTAATTTTCCTCTTTTCCGTGCTTGTGTGTAATGCAATATGAAATAAATAATAAAATAGTAAAGTGCAGGAAAATTAAAGTAATCACTAATAGCAATCACACAAATAATATGATTTTTTTTAGTGGTTTGGGCAACCTCCCTACTTTACTCTTCCATGAGCACACTTTCCTTGTGCCATGGGTTCCAGTGTCTCATACAATAGAAATATACAACAGTACACCTAGAATTCTTCTAGATTCTAGCTTTACGGGGTATGAACTAGTGCCCCTTGCACTCTTCAAGATCAGATCTAGGGGGTTTAAACATAGTGCCACTAAACTCTTCTAGATAAGCTCCAGGGGGTATAAACTAGTGCACCAAGCACTATTCTAGATTAGCTCTAGGGGGTATAAACTTAGTGCTACTATACTCATTTGAATTCTAGCTCAAGGGGGGCATAAATTTAGTGCCACTGCACTCTTCTAGATCTGCTCTAGTGGTCATAAACTTAGTATCACTGCACTCTTCTGGATCTGCTATTGGGGCTGTGAATACACAAATAATACATAAAAGTAGAGTTACACTTGGAATGTGTTTCTTGTTGAACATCGAGGAAGATTGATATGAGTAGCTCCTTTTGATGTAGAAGATCTTCCCTTTGTATTGTAGAAGATGGCCTTGTATAAAAAATGTGGAGTTGGAAGCTCTTGAATGAATGAAGAAGGTTTAAGCTCTTTGGCCTTTGGTTACTACAGGATGAGAAGGTTAAAGCTTAAAGAAATCTTCAATATGAATGGATCAACTAACGAAAATGTCCCTTAGCATCTCCTTAAGTACCTCTCTTCAAAACTTGACCATTTGAGAAGGATGAGTTTCATTGAATGCAGAAGAAATAGTGGTAGATGAGCAACATTAAATATAGAAGATGGTTTGATTGGAATGCATTTCTTTTGATTGGTTTTAAACTATTGGAAAGTTTACCTTGTTCTTAATAGAGAAGGAGATGATTGCTCAAAAATGGAAAGCTTTTGCAGAGCATTACATTTTTGAATCATTTGAAAAAAATGAATTTTTTACCATAGCAGCGCTATTATAGCGCTTGTGAAGATGACTTTTGTTCGGTGTTAGATTTCGAATTGATTTTTCTACCCAAAAGTTTGTTCAAAAGGTACTGTAATATATCACTGTAGCAGTTTATCATAGCAGTCATGAATAGATTTTTCTGAAGTTAGTTCCTCAATAGCTTTGTCCAAAACTATAGCAATTTACTATGGCAGATCACTGTAGCACTTCGTATTTGTCCAAAGTTAGTTTTGGATGAATTCTTCTCACTTTGCATTTGTTCGAATTCATGGCTTTATCCAAAAGTTACTATAGTAGTCTCTGTAGCAACTACTATAGCACTTAATATTTGTTCGAAGTTAGTTTTGGACGAATTCTTCTTACTCCACATTTGTTCAAAGTCATGGCTTTGTTCAAAAGTTACTGTCACAAATATGGTAGCACTTCATATTTGTCCAAAGTTAGTTTCGGATGAATTCTTCTTTCTCCGCATTTATCCGAAGTCACTACTTTGGCTTGAAGTTACGGCGACAACTATTGTAGCAATGTTCTTGCACTTAGAAATTTTTGCATTTTTTTCACTTTTGGTAATTTTTATACTAGTTTTCATTGGAAATCTCAATATAATTATCCACATAAAATTCATATAAGTTGTAAACCATGGATATGCAATTTGAATCATGATTTTGTATTTATAAACTCATTTAAGTATACAATCTTTTTCATTTAAAAGGATCTCTTTAAAGCACATTAACATATGATCCAAGGCATTATGAAATGATAAACAAATTTGAAAATAATATGGAGCAAGATGATTTCTCCTTTTTTTTAAAAGAACTAGATGTATATCAAGATGTGTATATGCTTGCATAAATGATATCCCAATAAAGTGTATACATTACAAGCATATCTTTTTACATTTCAAGCTTTTTAAACTAGAAGCATTATTAGCATAAATTAAGCCTTTTGCAAGTTTTATTGTCATCAAAATCATACACTATAATCTTAACAATCTCTCCCTTTTTGATAATGGCCAAACTTGAAGACTTGTGACATTTAAAGGACATACAAATGAGCCAATAGCAAACTCCCCCTATCTCATTGGAATGTGTAATCCTATAGAGTTTGATAAAGATAGGTCATGACATATGATACTATACTTCTTCCTGAGACACAAGTCATGACAAGTCAAATTTCTCGCAAGTCTCTCCACACAAGTCTTCTGTTTTCCACCTCCTTTTTGTTAGCATCAAAAGTTGTATTAAATGAATAGCATATATCTCCCCTTTAATAGCTAGAAGATAGGATAAGTAAATACAATCAAAAGCATGACATGGTCAATACTTTCATTCAAAATGTTTTGCTATCCTTTGTTGTATGAAAGCACACAAAGTAGAAACACATAAGGCATAGTCCATTCTTTCTCAATTCTTCCTTCCAAACAAGTCTTTCTTCAGTCATCTCCCCTTTTTGTATTAAGGTTATGACCCACAAGTCTACATATTTCTTTCTTTGTATTGTTGGGTTCCTAAAGATTTCACAACCATATATGGATCTTGCTTGGTCCCATACAATGCATAACCATGAATATGAGATAAGTTTTCATCAATATAAAGAATAGATTCATGTCATGGGCAACATTCAAACATTCGATAATTGTAATTGAAGTTTTAAAGATATAGAAGTAACTTTCAAGCATACATTAATTCATATATCATTTCAAGGATGAATCAAAATCATAATTCTCATTCAAATGCAAAGGACACCAAACTGATATTCATATCATTTCAAAATAGTTTCATACATGTACATCAAATTTCATAGAGAGATTACAAATGAAACTTCACCACATCTTTCTGTAACACCCAAGGTGTTAATTTTGAGTAATTATGTCTTGGAACACATTGCGGTTGTCTTTAGTATGATTATAATGATTATAAAGATGAATCAAGGGGAAGAGGGTTATTTAGAAGTGAAAAGATATATGAATAGTTAGATTAAATTATGATTTATTTCCAAGAAATTGAGGTAAAATTTCATCCATTTTATGCCATTATCATGTGGATAAATTATGAGAAAACTGTATGAACAATAAAGAAATAAAATGGAAAGAAAATAAGGTTTAAAGTGGAGAGAAATGAAGAAATTGATGAATTTGAAAAAAGAGCCATTTGTGATCAAATTTTGATGTGTATAATGGAATAATTTGAAAATATATTAACATAAGAATTTTAGATTTTGAAAATATCTTTCTAACATATCAAAAATCATCTCATTTGGATATTGCATGCGAAAGTTATGATTAATGCACCAAAACTGCTTTATATGAGCGAAAATTACCAAAAATACCAAAAATTGTCCACTTATTTAAATGTTTGACATAGATGGGGGTTGATCTAGAAAAATTAGTTAATAAAAAAGTTGTATACTTAAAATGATCTTTCTAACAAACTAAGAATCATATTATTTGAACATTGGATGAGAAAGTTATGACCAAATTACAAAAATTATTCTTGATGGATAATTAAGGAAGAAAATGAAGAGGTTAGGTTGTTAATTTTGAAAGTTTGTGTATTATTTACGCAATATAAAAATTGAAAATTTGTATGGAGAAATTAATTATACTATTTGAGGTATTTAAAAGATGAGTTTTGATTTTCATGGTGCAACATATAATCCACATTGCATGGAGCACTTTATGCGCATAAAATTTATTTAAAAGTGTAAAGAGAGTTAACTGTGCAAACTTTGAGGATTTATACACATGAATGAATTAAAATTTTTTTAGGATTATCATATATATTAATGTATTTAAGAGGAAGGTATTAACCATTTTTAATTGGAAGGAATAATTGCAAAGTGGTCTGTATGTGCATGAAAGGCGCGTACCACCAGAGCACTAAGATGGGAGCAACATATAATGCTCCACCATCTCATTCACAACCCTTTTCCTTCCCATTCACGAGCAAACAAGGGAACAACCCCTTCCTTTTTTCCAAACTCATTTTAGTCCCATTTTCATACTGAAATTTCTTTCCTAATTTGAGCAACTATCATCCACGTTCTTATTACACAAAAACCTAACATCTTGAACAGATTTGGAGGAAAGAAAATTTGGTTTTCTCCCTCAATTTGCTATCACAAGTGGAGAGCTTAAAGATTTGATTTGGAAATTCATTCTTTGGACAACAGAGATAAGGTAAATTCTCTTCCCAGTTAGAAATTTTGAATATTTTGTTTTTAGGGCTGTAAATTTTGATTTTAATGATCTGTTCGAAGGGGAATTCACTTGAGTTTGCTGCTAGTTACATGGGGGTATTAATTTAGATTTGAATTACTAAGTATTAAGAGGATTTAATAGTGATTAATCAAGGCAAGTTGCTGCCCACAAAAATGGAAAGCAACTTGAGATGTTGGAAGGGGATGAGACGTGGGGTGATGATGGGCAGGGAGAAGTAATGAATTTATGGGTTAATTGGATTGTTTTTGATGATGTTAGATGCTAAATTCCTTAACCAATGAAGGCATATTGCTGTAAAAATCTTAAAATGATGTTATATAGCTTAAATATTGAGATTTATGCTATGCACACTATGTGTTTGAAGAAATGCATGAATAAATGTAAGGACAACATGTATGGATGAATTATTGGAGACTATTTGAGTTATTTCGATGATTGTTAAATTCTAAAATTGTTGATTAATGAGTGTATATAACTGAGATTTTATAAAATAGATGATGCATGGTTGACAGTATCAAGTTTAAGGCATGCATATTAGGTGTTTGATGAAGTATTTCAATGTGAAACAAAGCGGAATTAATTGATAGGATTACAATCCTTAATTGGCCATTTGTTAAGTGTAAGGCCCTGGAAAATTTTACAAATGTAAATTTTTGTTATTGTAAAGTTTTGCTAATTTTGCCGGGTCGA
>JAYJMB010007660.1:0-10015 GCA_036873735.1 Pouteria campechiana
TATAGCTTTGGCTTCAAAACAACCAGTTATCAGCTACCCTGGAGCCCATCTGGCTATTCAAAACAGGCGGGCGAAATTTCAGTGCTTCATCCATGGGCTCTTTTTGCACCTTCTCTCTATGAAATTTCTCGCCTCTCGTCTTCCCTGAAGTAGCCCCATTCGCAGCCCTCTCGCTCCTAACGTCTTCCCTATCATTAAAGAGATGAGCAACAATTGCAAGATCCTTCCTTGCCATTCTAAATATTGATTTTCCTCCTATCATTGCTTGTCTCTCGTCTTCCCTACAACAGTGCCCTCTCACTCCCAACGCCTTCCCTAGCATTAGAGAGACAAACAGCACCATAAAAATCAACCATAAATAGTTAAATCTCCACCTGGAGAAATTCAGTTCCGAAGAGAAAGTCTTGATGTCCTTGGTTTCCAATTTGATTCAAGCTGCATGAAAAAGTAAGAAAATAAGACATAAGCTTCACATGTAAATCCACATAGAATTGAATCTCAGAACATGGGATAGAACGAAATATTTTTCTAGATACTTGGAAAAGGATGTTCACACCAAATAGCAACAGCGTCTACATCTATTTCTCCATTTGTTCTCAGATGCCCCACTAGCATAATTAATATCATCACAAACCAATATTCCAAGTTGGAAATGAGTATTAAAGCAGGAGAGACAAAAATTATTAGTCACTTGAGGGGTTAAGTGCCGCAGCATTGGATTTCGATGTTGTGGCACTAAGTTGCTGAATGGATGGCTGCTTTGGACGGATGAAATACTTGCCACAACATTAAAATTTGATGTTGCAGCACTGTCTAATGTTCAAACAACAACAACATTTCAGTACATTATTTTCTTTATCAAGTCCCTTTTGTAAATTAGTTCCTTTCTTGATCAATATCTGCATTAGCCTCCATCTCTGAAAATGCTGGGACATGTATAATGCATATGGTTCTTCTAAAAGAAAGAAGTTGAAAAAAAGGAATAAATAATATGTAAGCACCCATCATTTTCAGCCTATCATTAGTTGTGGCCTTCATAATACATGAATGCACCCATTGACTAATTTGTTAAACCTAATGGAGTGGCCTTGCTTCTCCTCCCATCAGTAGCACCTTGATGGGTAGTAAGAACAAGCTCTAAAAAATTGGATTTTGCATTGAACTTGACATCAGAGTAGAACCCAAGAACCAATCTAATTCACTTCATCCCAAGCAAGGAATTTTAGCCCTATATATGGGATGAGGTTTCAACAAGATCAGAAAGCAATGTTAGCCTTACATCACAGGAAGATGTAGAAGTGAAAAGTGTTAATCATTCTGTGGAAATGAGTTGTGTTTTCTTCCAACAAGGTAGCCAAAGTTACAACTATATTTTTATTTCCAAGGCTCTTTTAAAGTGTCTTTTGAAGTTTGAATTTTTCCTTTGAGATTTGGAAGTACTTAAGTTGCCTCTGACTAACTTCTAAGTGCATAAGCCTCCTCTGAAGTAGTACGTTCTAATTCTGAAGTATTTCTGGAGATTTGGGAATACATTTGAACTGTCTTTGAAATGTGAAACTGCTTTGGAAATGATTCTGAGGTTCATGCATTGTCTTTGAAGTGGTTTTAAAGTTGCCTCTAATAAACTTCTGAGTGCAGAAGCTTCCTTTAAAGTAGAATGTTTTACTTTTAAAATATTTCTAGAGACTCGGGAATACTTTTGAACTGTCTCTAAAATGTGAGACTACTTTGAAAATGATTCTGAGGCTCACGCCTTGTCTCTAAAAAGGTTCTGAAGTACTTCTGACATTTGACATTTCTCCTGAGATAGCTTCTGAGTTGTTTCTACTTGAGCAATCTTTAAATCTCTTCCCATAAAGTCTTAATGTGATACGCTTTAAACTTAATTTTTGTTGTAATTTTAGAGAAAATACTATGATTATGGCAACTAAAATACTATTATATAAAGCAGGGAAAAGAAGATGGTTGAATAATTAAATGTACTCCAAATAGCAAAATTTTGAGAGCCTAGGAATACCTAATTCCTTAGTTGAGGTGTATTCCATTAAGAGTCACAAAAAGCCCACAATAAAACCACTTTCACCAATGATACTTTTTCATAGTCTTAATTATCATTATCACATGCACATTGTCATTTTATTCTAAACTACCCTTTAATAGAATACTATTAAAATTTGAAAATACTATCTTGGATTATATTGTCCTTTTTACCAAGGAAACAAAAGAGGCCATTTCATAACTCCAAAAGTTTTACTTTTGAACATTAAGGTGTTTTTGGTAGCAAAACATGTGGTAAGAAACTTGTTTTTTGTCATTTTGTTCACATCACGTTCACATATAACAGGTAACAGACCAAGAGATTGTGAGAAAAAAACACTTATCTTAGATGGCTGGTAGTCATGACTTTCATTTGGGGGCTAAAAACTGAAAACTCGAATGACAACAATGGCTAGCAGAAGCTAGATGTCGCGACATTCAACTAAGCAAGCTAGAAACCGAGCAGTGAACAGTTTAATGTTGTGGCATCCAAATCAAATGTCATGACATATGAAGTGATGATGGCAGAAATTCTAGTGTCCAACAGATGTCGTGGCATTTGTGCAATCCATTCTCTCGTTGTACATACCTTGCTCTCTCGAACTAAACGCCATTTCATTTCCCAAAATGAGGTTCTACTTGGGCTACTAATGCATCAACTTGAAACCTTCGGCTCAACTTTTCTCACAATCTGGATCATCCATTGGTGGGTCCCACTGATATTCATTTCTTCCATTCGATATTGACAATCGGATCCCACCTAGATGCATTAGGATGATAAACAATACTTGCAAATTTGATAACCTCTTGGCACATGTGAAAGATCTTGGTCATTCCATTTATTTTTGACCAGCTGAATCTTGTGAAAGAATTAGGTGAGAAGTGGAAGAATGATGTTGTTGTTTGTTTGAAGATTTTTGAAAATCTGAAAATAAGAAATTTAGAAAGCAACAGAAATACCGACTCTATTTCTTCTTCTTCCACTTTTTCAGGTAGTTTGAAGTTCTGCTCTTCTTCCTTTCATGTTTTTAATGTCTTTTTTCAATCAGTAATGGTGGTTGGATTGTATGCGTAGAAGAATCACAACAGAAGTGGGAAATAAATAAAATTTTCCTCCTATTTTGGTGATTCCAATAATCGACATTTATTATTTGCATTTTGCAATTGAATTTTCTTACTTTTTTCCATTGTAGGAAAGGAGATTGTAGGGGATGTTCTTCTCTCTAATGGTAGGGAAGGACGGGTGCGAATGGGCTTTCTGCCCTTTCGAATGTTGATTTGCATGGGAGGAGTACACAATCAACTAATGAGGATGAATGGCTGACATTTCTCACATTTCTCCCACATATAATGAACGAGCAGATAGGTTGGTTAAAAACACTCAGTTGTTAGCATGCCTGGGAGCAACCGAGTGATCCAACCGCTCAATCGAGCGGGGTGAATGTTGGCCATCCAAATTCGAAAACCCCTTTTTGTTTTTTGGGCTCCTAGTCCATGTGGTTGAATACTAAAATCAGTCCTTTTCTCTCTCTTAACTCGATAGCAGATGAAAGAAAATAGTAAGGGTGGTCAGGCTGAAAACCCATCGTTGGCGTCTCTCTCAACTCGACAGCTAGGCGAAGGTGTCGACGAAAGAAATCGATGAAGGCTATTAGGTGTTCCCCTCTCTCAACCCGATAGCTAAGAGAAGGGGTCAACAAAGAAATTAACGACAAGACTCAGTCCGTGCGGAAGAAATCAGTGAAGGTGCTTGGTTGAAAACCAAAATCAGGAGTTCCCTTCTTTCCATAACCTCTCACGCGACCTACTCCCCTTCTCTCATCCTGTTTCTGAATTGGCCAGTTCTCTCACCCCGACAGTGGAAGGAATTGACGAAGCCCATCCCTTCCTCTTTCCCATCTCATGCACGGCTGGCCAATAACATCTCCTCCTAATCCTTTAGATGCCCAAATCGTCAGAAGCCCCTTTCTAATAAGGGTGAATCCTTCCATCATTTTTTATTACCTCTTCTGGTGTATTTTCCTTATGGATGGTGAAATCAGTTATTAACCCTTCCTCATTTTACTGTTTTGTTTTTTATTGGTGTTGCTTGATGTGGGTGGAATGTTAGATTTTTTTTCTTTCTCTCTTTTCAATTTCTAACAATGGGAGAAGGTGGGGCTAAGCCGCTAAGATGAGCTGGTGCTTGATAATACGACTGTTTGGCATTTTCGGTGCCTACTAAGATGTAACTTTTTTAATTTATTGTTATTTTCTGTAATGATATTAGCACTTTGTGTTTTCAATAGCCTCAAATATTTAGGCAGCATATAGAAGAAGCATTAGGTTCTTTTTACATGTAGATTCTTGTAAAACTTTTATGCTGATATTAAAATACCTAAGTGGGTTTTTTGGCATGCTACTGCTTGCCTCAATAATGGTGGAACTGAATTTTATCTTAAAATTTCATTAAATTACTTTATGAGGTAATCATTCTAATTGAATATATTTCATATTATACTAGATAATAATTCATTTGTATTTAAGGTGTTCCCATAGGCTTAATCATTCTTGAGAGCACTCCTAACATACTTAGCATGACAGACAGGCTTTGGTTATAATCATATGCTTTCTATGTTGGGATTGGTGCATCTTTCAATGGACTGAGAAGTGCTAAATCCTCATTGCAGCTGTGTTAGAGGGTAACATTGAATTATGTTGTAAGAGTTTGCATACATCACCATGATACGAGACTTAGTGGTTCTCTAATCGCTTAGGTTCATGGGCATCTTACAGATGAGTCATTTATTAGGAAGGATTGCTCCTTTTTATCAGTTTGGCAGTAACCTATTACTATCCACTTTAGCAATCATTTTTTGAGCAAAATACTTACCCTTATTTTTTAATTAAGTTTGCTTACCTATCAATATAGATGTTGGAAGTGGTTGTAATACCCATTTGCCTCAACCTTCATTATTTTATTTTATTTTTGTAGTTTTCCATCTAGTGTTTGAGACGTTTCTACTTTCAAGTAAAAGGCTAGTAGCTTGATTCACTTTTAAAACCTTGATTAGATCATTTCAATTCTTTTATGCTTTAGATATTATGGTATCATACCAGAGTGTTTTGTTCTATTGCTAATTGTTATAGGTAATAATATGATGTATCTTGTAGATGGTTCATTTGCATACATGTGATTACACTAGTCATTTGGTCTGCCTTCTTTCCAACTAATTTTTGATAGAACATGCATAAGCTTTAATGTTAAGGGGATCTTTTTGTGGCATTATCTACCAAGATTTGAGGGTGTTTGACAATTAGATCATTTTTGTTAATTTTGTTTGCATATTATTTATTTAATAATGATTTACAAGAGCAAACTTGTAATTATTTTCACATCACTGAATGGAGTGTTTGTAACTTGGCTAGCTCACATCACTTTGGTTTTATATTTTCCCACAGGCCATCACCACTTATATTCTTGGCACATCAACAAAAAATTGCTAGAGAAACTGGGACACATAATTCATAACAATGAAAGTTTTATGTTAGAATGAATAGATTGTATTTGAGCTTCTTAGAGCATTGCCAAATTTGAGAAAAAATGAAAAGGTTTAATTGAACAATATGAGTTACAAAAGAATGAATGACTACAATATATGTACAATATTCATAAGATGTAGATATTGTCTTTCTCAAAACATATTTTTTTGGCTAATATGACAACATCAAGGAGAAGTGAAAGTGTGAATGTCATGTTTGATGGATTTACAAATCATAAAATTAGTTTACTTGATTTTTCCAGAGGCTATGATGAAAGAGCTATTGAAAGAAGGGATAAGAATGAATTGCAAGCTAATGCTAATACTTTGTATGGGAAACCAGTGATGAGAATGGAGCATACTATTGAAGTTTAGATGTTTGGAATATACATTCAAATGATCTTTAAAGAGTTTCAATTTCAAGTGGAGAAAAGCAGTTATTATAATGCTCAACTTCAGCATATACATGGGGATGTGGAGCAATGACATGTGTTTAGATTTGGATCTCAGGAAAGTGAGAAAAAGCATATAGTGGAATGGAGTAAAGAAAATCGAGTTGCATATTGTCCTTATCAATTGTTTGAATTTAATGACATTGCTTGTAAGCATATTATTGTTGCATTGTTCAGGTTAAAAAATATTCTGAACATCCCTCCAACCCATATATTAAAGCAATGGATACAGAATGCAAAGTCAACATTACAAGAGGTGAAAGGTTCTATGCCATCTATCCGCATGTGATGGGTCTATGCTATCTATGCACATGTTGAATTCTCATGCTATGAATGGAGTTTTTATATTCTATTGTTTAGTAGAACTAAGAAACACTTTACTCTTGCAACATCGATATATGCTACATCATGGCACCATAGACACTAGATTATGAGTCATTGAATGAGAATGTGAAGAAGGTTACTTATGCTGTTAGAGGGGAGTTGTATCTCCGAGCTTTAGAGCACCCGAAAGAAGGGAAAAAGGTAGTCATATCCATCTTATTTTATCTTTCATTTTGTTTACAGCTATTATACATATTTGATTTTTTGCTTGTGGACAACCACGATCATCTTTCTTACTAATTCTCAAATGTTTCTATAGGAGATGATTATCAAATTATGGATATGGTTTGAAATTTTGTATGGTATTTATTTGAATCATTTGGTTGTTTGATTGTATTGTAGGCATGTTCTAATAAAAATTTTATTGCTTATAGGTAGAGGCACCTCCCTTCTACTTGCGAATGCATTAGCTCACTGTTCAGACCTAATTCCAATGAAGAAACCATCCAACATCTATCCTTTTGATTTTAGTATAAGGATTGAATCCAAATGTATAAAGTTTGATTTTGTTTTTAATGCTTTTTTTAGGAGTTTATGATGAATCTAAATGTATATAGTCATTTTGATTTGAGGCCATAGGATATATGGTTCCTTATCAAATCAGAAGAAGATTTTGTATTTTTACACTTCCAGTTAATAAAATCAAAGATTTCATACCCGAATAGCTGAACTGGTTGGTTTGGTCCAATTTTTAAAATATTTCTTTAGACAATAGATTTCACAGGATGATATCAGATCAATGATCAACCCTACTCAACTCTCTAAAATCTTCTATCTAATCCCATCACTAAGGAAATAGTATACTACATGTTGACCATTGAATGTCTCATAACATAAAAGGAATGATCTTTCACCACTGGAATTATTGAAAGCAATGTCGGATGGTAAAAGCTATTACCATCCACCTAGAGTGAGTCTAACAATGATAACTGCTGGTTTTAGAAAATTGACAAGATTAATGTGCCCAATGTTCTGTCAAACTAACAAAAGGCAAAGGGCTTATGAGTTCTAAGTTGATTTAAAGCCAAAAATTTAAAACCCATGTAATCCCCACAAAATTTGATGAGCCATTCTCCAATCAGTTACAAAGGGAAAGCAAAAGGCATGCCAAGTGGTAGAAAATCTCACCATCGGATGTTGACACTTTCAACAAATGTGATTTTAACCAAGTTTTGGGAATGTGCATTAATGCATGACACATGGATATGGGATTTGTCCATAATAGCTTCTACACATCTATAGTAGTTCTTTAGTTTTATGATAGATTTCAATTGCAACCCATTAGTATATGCTTTTCTTAGGTACATGCTTAGTACACTCTTGAAGGGGAATGAAGATGCTCACTTAGAGTGTGATAGGTTGAGTCACTTTCAATCTGTTGAACCTAGGATCTGCCATAGCTCTCATTGCTGACCACCAACTAGATAAAAGATGTTATCTACTAGTTTATGTTTCGTAGGATGATTCATAGTTGCGCTGATAGATGAAGTTAAGTCTGCAACAGCCATTAGGCATGTCACCAGGTTGTTGGTGAAGGCTTTCCAAGCTCTTATTGTATATCCCATGTTTGTGGTAGTGCTATGGTGGTGTGGCGAGTGGAAACCATTGGAGCCAAGATTGTGTATTGCACCTCCACCCCAATGCATAATGGAACATAATGGCATTATTTAAGATCCAAACAGCCATGGCATGACTAGAATGAGCATCCACCAAATCAGAACCACATGCCTGAAATAAGTATTTCTAGCTTTGGGATTCCAATGTCAAACCTCAACTACCCTCATTTGGTTTGGAAGCATCACAAATATGTCCAAAACATGGATTTAAAAGGACCACCACTAAGGGTGTGTTTGGTAATGAGGAAAAGAGAGTGGAAAACCTTTGGCTGTTGGAAGTGTTTTCATGAATTCAAATTGAAGTTGGAAAGTGGAGGGAAGAAGAGTAAAGAATCTACAACTTGATGATTGTATAGATTTGTTGTTTTGGTTGTCCTTGTCCATACAAGGAATGTAAAATTGATGACATCAATCATTGAAATTGTAGTTTATCTTTGTTTTGGGCATATGCAAAACTTTAGTCCCAGGTGACCTCTTTCTTGACTGTAATTGGCTCCTTTTTCTTCATTTTATTTTAATTTGATGTCTTCTGCTGTCCATTTTACGAATCAAGACTAAGTGGAAACACGAAACAATTTGGCTGCATTTCTTGATAAAAGTTCATAGAGTAAACCATGGATCCCAGAGAGAGAGAGAGAGAGAGAGAGAGAGAGAGAGAATTCCACAATTCATTATACACAAATGAAATTGATGGAGCTAAAATAGAACATAAAACAAAAATCTTATTCACCAGGCCTCCAATTTAGAACCTAGCTTTTGAGTAGATGATGTTGGAAAGAACCCAAAATACCCTATACAAAGAAACCTTGAGTGGAGGTAAATCTTTTCCAACCAGGAAGCATTCAAATGCCCTACCATTTAGACATACACGAAATAGATTAGATGGCAAAGAAAGTTATGCTGATGAGTTTGTGACTTCAACGTCTCTGTTTCATGCGCCGATGAAAATGAGCTTTACAAGAAAACACCAAATGAGTAGATGGATTATTTTCGGCTAAATAGGCTCTGCAGCTTCCTCCTATCCAAGCACTCAAGTAGCTTATTAGCATCAGGAATGTCCATCTCACAAAGCTTCTAAAGGTAACCAATTGCACCATTCGAAATCATTGTCTTCTTGCATCTTTTGCTTGAAGACAGGTATAAGAGACAAGCCACTGCATACTTCTTTCTTGTGTTCTGTGGATTTGGGTCAAGCAACTGAAAGTTGCTCCTATAGATAAATAGCAAAATGAGTTCAAAGCCCTTTAACATGAAGAAACTTTCTAACCATTGTTAGTCAATTAGAACAGATGAGCAACGGAGCATGCTACTTCCCATTTCATGCCATCGATTCAGACATGCCCGCTAGACAGGCATACAATGTTTATCCATGCACATCACCAAGGTATCTTTTTTCATTTGTGGATCAAAGAGAAGAACTAGAATTTGATAAGTTTCATTATAAACAAATCTAATTTGACTTCTCATCCAATCGAACCCTCAACCTAACTGAATAATTCAATTCATTAGTTCATTAGCTAAAAAACAATCATTCAAAAATCTGCGAACACGTTCAAAAATTTCCTTCGTGGAGAGAGGCGAACTCCTGATTTTGATTTTTAGCCAAGAACCTTCGTTGATTTCTTCCACACGGACTGGGTGCTGTTGTCGATTTCTTTTGTTGACACCTTCACTTGGCTATCGGGTTGAGAGAGGGGAAACCCAGATGGCCTTTGTCGATTTTTTCTGTCGACACCTTTGCTTGGCTATCGGGTTAAGAGAGACAAATGCCCAATCTCACCAACAATGGGTTTTCATCCTAGTCACCCTCATCGTTTTCTTTTGTTTGGCTGTCGGGTTGAGAGAGAGAAAAGGACTGATTCTGGTTTTCAGCCACACAGAATGGGAACCCAACATTGGAAAGGGGTTTTTAGATTTGGACGACCAGTATTCACCTCGCCTGATCGAATAGTTGGATCACTCGGCTGCTTTTATGCATGTAACTGAGTGTTTTTAACCACATCCC
>JAYJMB010007662.1:0-10015 GCA_036873735.1 Pouteria campechiana
CTGTGCAAAGGAAGCCATTGATGAAATCAAAGAAAGGCTTCGAGAAAATTTTAAAGAAAACCCTCAAGCATTGTCAGAAAAATGTAAAATTGAGGCTTCTTTAAAATTGAAACATCCAGAAACTATCATCCGAAGCAAAGGAATCAAATATACAGCTGAGATGATAGAGGAGTTTGAAAAACAAATTCCAGAATTGCAAAAATTATTGAAAGTAATTTGATCATCACTTTCACTTCATTTATAAATTTTTGAATGGTTTTTTAAAACATATAACACATAATTATTGAATTTTAATAGCTATTACTCAAACAAATTAGTATAAATATTAACATAAAACTATACACTTATATTTATCTATATAATATTAAAATAAATACTATGTAAATTGAGTTGAGATGTCGTGCGTGGACGCAAACTAATCCAATTTTAAAATCGGGTGGAACCCAAGCTTCTATCCCAACTTAAAAAATTCTCAAACTCTTGATAAAATGGGAACCCAATTTCACATCTAATTACAAGCTAAAGCAAGAATGAGATGTTCTCCCTTATTTTTCTACCGTTTTTAAATTTTATATTTGTTTATTTTCATTTACTCTTTATAATCTAATTTTTTTCTTATACAATCTATATTCAAAATATAAACTTATTTTGTTTTCATCCACTTCACATAACTTTGTTATCTTTTCTTTTTCTTTAAAAAAGAAAAATTTTCTTTAACTTATTTTGTTTAGTAATGAAGAAAGGAGGATAGAAAAGTTTTCTATCGTTTTCCAATCATTTTTTTAATAACTTTTTTGTTGGGTCCAAAATGTACTAATACGCAGGGTGTATGACAAATCTGAAATCCAAGTGAGATGAGGAAAACAGATGAGATGTGCAAGTGCAGAAAATAGAATGCAATGAAAGGATGCAAGTATACAACAATAAGAACACAAGAATTATAGTAGTTCGGGTCTCCTTAGTACCTACTCTACTCTCTAAGGTTTTGTCAACCTTAGGTTCCATTATAACCTATAGAATCACTCTTGGTTTTTTGAACTGACCAAGAACTCTTATAACTTGGTTTTACTAAGCTTACCAGAAACTCTACACTGTTGGTTTTTATTGAGTTCACCAACAACTTTTATAATGATGGTTTTCCACTGAGCTCACCACCAACTCTTACCGAGCTCACTTGAAACCCTCAAGCATCCAATAAGAATTTATCTCCCTGGAGCCCCACAGGTGGCTAGCATACCAGCTATGACCCTTCAGAACTTCTAAAGTACCTATGAAGGTCGAAATGCGTCTTTTAAAGCTTACTTTCTTTCTTTGAAGCTGTCTTGCTTCCTTTAAAGCTTCCTCTGAATTATGAAATCTTAGCAAAAACATCATTTGCTTAATTCAAGTCATTAACAAGTTTTTCTAATCATCAAAATCAGACCTTTAAACTCAACACTTTTGATGCGAGGAAAATAATATAATGTAACAAAAGCTAATAATTAGAAATAAAATAAATAAAGATAAAAAAATATATATATATATTATAAAAATTTAAAGGTAATGATTAAAAATGAAGGTAATAATGAGTAAAAGTAGTATTGTTAAGTAATTAAGATTTCACATTATATCAAAATATGTGAAAAATGGTAGTGAAAAAAGGTAAAAACCTTTTGCTTGTGTTTGGCAACGAGAAAAAAAGGGTAAAAAACTTTATTTTCTTTTTTCACTCTTTTTTATACACTTTTTGATATGATTTAACATTTTAACAACTTAACAACCTTCATTTTCTTTATTTTTACTTATATTTTTAATAATTATTTATATTTTTTATACAAAAAACTTATCTAATTTTTCTTTATTTGCTTTATTTTTTTATCATTACCTTCCATTGTATCACATTAGTTCCTCTCATTTTCTCATTTTTCATATTTATTTATTTTTTGTTACATCTTTTCTTTATTTTCAAACACACCCCAATTGTCTATTTGGATAGTGTAATAGAGAGATAATGCAAGGGGAAGGTGTAATAGAAAAATATAGGATGAATGGATGTTAAAGAAATAGGCATATAGTTAAAAATTATTAAAGTGTTACATCAGTAAAAAAACATGTACAAAGCGATGGCTATTTTATCCGCCCCATCCAAACACGTGTTGCTTTTTCTTTTCTGTCTCCAACAAGCCAAGACAATATATATTTCATCAAAAACCCATGGTTGATCCTCTGATTCGCAGTGGGTCTACAAGACCATGAATGTAATATTTGAATGAAAATAGTAAATTATCTCAGCCAATGACAACATAGGAGTGAATGAATCTTGAGATTGATGTGTCGTGGACTGTAAAAATCGCACATTGATATATAGACACAACACCAACACATGCTTACGTTGATCCCCCGATTTGGTGGTGGGTCCCAAGGACATTATCCTTTTTTCTTACAATTTTGGAAATAAAAAAGATGTTTAATCTTATCCATTCAATCTTTATTCACTCCAACTTTAATACATGAAAGTTATTGTTGACTTTGTCTTATTAATAATTTTATTCTTAGAAGATTTTTCACTTAGTCAAGGAGCAATGAGCTTTAAGCAATTATGCTATAAGTTAGCTAGAGGAGAACCTAGGAAAAAGAGGGAGAAATGATGTGATATGACTAGGAAAAATAATTAAAAATAAAGTAAATAAAAGTAAAATAGCTAAATTTTATTTAAAAATATAAAAATAATTGAAAAAATATATAATAATAATAAATAGTATTATTAAATAATTAACCTATAAAATCATATTAAAAAATGTAAAAAAATTAAAATGTAAAAGAGTGGAAAACTTTTTCTCTTTTATCTCCGTTCTCAAAAGGAGCGTGGTATCATAGAAAATTACAAGTTTTAAAAGAGTAGTCTTTACTGTTAACAGGATAAAAATTTACCTTTCCGTTGGTCGGATAGAACGAAAAGGAAATAAGATGAGATGAAAATAAAACCCTGTCAGCTAAGATAAAATAGATAAATTTTGCCGTAAAGAAAAAGTAAGAAATAAAAGTTTAAGTTCATTTGGGAAATCATTCGTCGCATCCACCGCATTAAAATTTTATGTTGGAGGCCGCCGGCCAAATGATGTTCACACTTTGTCTGGCACTCAGATTTGGTAGCAAAATTGTTTCTACCGTACAAAAGGTGGCATGCATGGTTAATCCAGTAGTGTAGGCTATGCTCCAAAAGCCATCCGTACGCTTGCTAAAATGTGCAGGATATTCTAGATTTTGAGAATGCAAGCCATGGGGGACAAGACCCCGTCTCATCAATATCTCGAATAATCTCCTTCTCAGCTATTTCTAGCCCAGCGTGCCCCTTAGATTTATTCCATTTTGCATTCGTACTCCTCAAGTTTGCTTTTTCTTACACAAATACCTCTTGACATTAGAGTCCATAAAAAAATAACCGCTAAGTCAATAAATAGCGTTAAATTTGGTGTGAATTAAAAAATAATAATAACTCATAACTCCAAAATCAGAAAAAGATTAGCTTTCTAATTTTTGTAATAAAATAAAATAATTTTTTTATTTTATTACAACTTTTTTCAGCTTATATTTATTTTTAGCTACTTATTTAAAATTTATATTATTATATATTAAAAATTATGCATTTTAAAGCTATTTTCATCAATTCACAACAGATCTAATGTCGTATAATGATTTAATGGTTATTTCCCATTGGATTCTATTGTCAATGATATTTATACAAGACAGAATAAATCGTAGGAGTACTTGTGCAAAATGGTATAAACCTCAAGGGCAAGCATACACAAAGTAAAGTTATAAGATAAGTGGAATTTGGTCAAAACTTAAGAGAACCTATTCAAATAATCCAATAATTTGATGCCGTTCGTAGCATGGTTCCAGGATTTTAGGATGTCGTGATCATTTCCAAGGCATTCATTGTACTTTGCATCATTTACTCAGTCAATTCATGGAAAATAATTTTGATTGAAAACTATACAGATATATTTTTGGTCCGAGGACCCCAAAAACTGTAGGGGTGTATGATAAAACTGGAATCCTAAAGGTGTGGGGAAAATATATAAGTTGTACAAGTGAAAAAATAAGATATAATGGAAACACAAGCACAAAGGCAATAAAGATACAAGGATTATAATAGTTCGAGCTCCCTTGACACCTATTCCACTCTCCAAGGTTTTTCCAACCTTGGGTTCCATTATCTACTATGGAAACAACCTCCCTTAGTTTTCCCAAGCTGACCAAGGACTCTATAACCTGATTTCATAAACTTACCAAAAACTCTATACTAATGGTTTTATTGTAGCTCACCACCAACTCATACAATGATAGTTTTACCTAAGCTCACCACCAACTCATACAATCTGGTTTCTCAAGAGCTAACCAGCAACTCTACAACAATATAAGTGTACAAGAGAATGCCTCTAATCTAGGCTAAAATGTATACACAGTTTAAGCTCAATAATAAATAATAAAACATTAAATACACTACAGTGAATTCGAACTCCCTAAGATGGTAATAATGTGTCTCTGAAGTGCTTTGATAGTTAAGGCTTATTGGAGTGATTACACTGTCTAGAATCTTAAGTTCTTATGTTAGATATATGTTTTATCCAATTAAGAATCACCTACTTCTTCTTTTAGACTCTTATATATATTCTTCAATTCTTTCTAGTCGTTGCAATGGGTAGCACGTATTAAATGTGAGTGAACATTTGAATTTTTGATCGTTGAGATTGTTCTCGCTACTTCAAACCATTTGAAGCATACCTTTAGCATGTCTGAAGTGATGGAGAACACCAGCTCGTGAACACTTAAAAATAGGCACCTTTGGAATAGTGCTTCAACACGTCTGAAATAAAACTTTAGAACATCAAAAGTGGCATGAATTACTTAGTCATATGCCTTCGAACTTCAGCATCTTGGCTTCATTCTTCAACACATCTGACTTGCATTGCACACATACTTCAACACATCTGAAGTGGAAGTTCAGCACATTTGAAGTGTCATTAACACTTCAACGCTAAGGCTTCATGCTTCAGCACTTATGAAGTTGACTTCTTTCATCTGAAACATTTTCTAAACATCTGAAGATGTTCTAAAGCTTCCTCCTTCTCTTCTGAAATAACTTTAAGCTACTTCATTCTACTTTGAAGCTTCCAGACATTATTGTTAGACTTCTAAAGCTTGTTCGAAGTGTGGCTTCAGTACATCTAAACTTGTCTTCATCATCTCTGAAGCTTCTGAACTTCCATTTAATCATTGTCATGCCATGTCTAAAGCTCTACTAAAACTAGAAATCTTAGTAGCATGTCATCAAATAAATTTAAGTCTTAAACAAGTTTTGTTAGTCATCAAAACTAGACCCTTAGGATCAATAATATCTATTCAAAATAACATTATATCATGCATAAAAATGAAAATTTATTTAAAACTATTGATATTGGTATTTAAAGTATCTATAATTTAGTATAATAACTCATTTACCAGTGAATAACACTTTGAAAAGAGTATATGTTTGCTTACTTTCTTATACATTATATAATTAATTAAAAAAATTTAATGGTTTCACATATATTATTAATTGTTTCTTTTTATTGTGTTCCTTATAATTTTTTGTATGTTATCTAAATAAATAAAAATAAATACTATTTATTATATTAATATGTTTTCCAAAATTAAAACATTTTGGTAAGATCCAAATCATTCATCTCACTTCTTATCATATTTATTTTTATTACCCCCAAAATCATCCTTATCAAAAAATGTGAGTGTAACACAATAAATATAAAATTACAAGATTATCTAATTTTTTAAAAAATATTGAAACCTATAGATTTTTAATATAAATAATTGTCAATATCTTGATTGAATAATTTATTTTAAGTGCAATGGTTGATTTGGATCTTAGCAAAACATTAAAAATTAAAATAAATAAATAAAAGGGGTACATGTGTACTCAGGGTGCATTAAATAATTACCCTACTATAAATGATTTTGTCAAATCACCACTAAAGGCCCAAAATAAGAGGGCAACACCGATACTTAGTTATGGTCGATGTATTGGATTATGACCCAAAACTGTCATGGAGACTAATACCTTCACCGCTCAATTTGGGAATAAGGAAAAGGGTGAGAAAAATTTTTACCTTTGTTTTTTCACTTGACATTTTAACTATTTAACACCTTACTTTTTCTTCTTATTATTTATATTTTTTAAATAAAATGTAGATATATTTTATTTTTATTTTTTTATTTTCAATCATTATCTTCTATGACATCACATCATCCTTTCTTTTTTGTGTTAATTTTTTTCTCATATCTTTTTCTTTTTTCCAAACTCAACCTTAATAAGGTACTCCTATGAATGGTTTGTATATGTCAAATCAAAGGTTTTAACTTTTGTAATCTAATTTTGTAACATCTTGGGTGTTATTTTTTGTTAATTGTATTTTTTAGTACATTATGATTTGCACTAGGGTGTTAAAAGTGAGAAAATTTTGTTTAGTCACTATGATGATGATGCGATATGAGGGAAAATGTTTAGAAATACATACACACACACACATATATATATATGAATACTATGTGAATTGAAGTGATTCTTGTAAGAAGAATTTCATGTATATGAGAGAAAATGATTACTTGATATGATTCTGACTTATTTGGGAGCTTTATTACGCATTTTAATGTGATATTGTTATGTTCATATGTTATAATAAGAGAGAGATTAAATACATGAGAAATAACATGGGAATAGAGGGGCGCAAAATCACAAAATGGAGGGTAGCAGGTCTATGCCGCGGAACACAAAATTGGTGCCGCAGAACAGAAAATTGGTGCCATGGCACAGCTTCAGAGGAAAGGAAAAATTGGACATCCAACAAGGTGGATGCTGCAGCATGGAAATATGATGCCGCGGTATCACTTCAGCAAGGCAATTGTTTTTGGCATTTAGCAAATTCATATCGTGGTATGAGATTTTGATGTCATTACATGGGTCCTGTGGTGCACCGGAGCAGCAAAAAATCTGACTTTTTAAAGGTTGACCCATTCAGTTTCTTCCCATTTTCCATTCCGTTTTCTCTCTTCCATGCCCAACCCTTTACCCTAGCCCCGTTTAGCCCAAATTCATGCCATTTTAGCTTTAAAAATTCATTGTTTGGTAGAGAATCACTTGATGTTTTCTCTAGACACAACTTTTGAGAGTTTTAACGGTGGGAACTAGAAGAAAACCCAACTTCCCTCATTTTGAGGGAAGTACTTGGAGCTTGGAGCTTGGATTCTTGGCTACGGGAGGAAGTCACGCTTGGATTGCATGGTAAGTCATTTTTACCCAAATTCATGATTTATGATGAACTAAGGTTTTGTGTACAGTATCTTTTGAGGAAAAATGATGGATTTAATGTAGAAATCATGGGGGAAAGCGATTAACCCCCTTAATTAGAGGATTTTGGACTTGTTAAGTTGTCTTTCCCCAACCAAAATTGGGTTTTTATGCTTATTAGGGTTGTTATGAGCAGTAGAAATTGGGAAAAATTTATGATTAAGTATAATTCCCATAGGGAAAATGATTAATTCCGTAATTGCTTTGTTTCAGAATTTTTTGGGAAGATTTCGACTATGCCCTAAGTAGGGGTTAAAAAGGGTTTTAGTGTAAGCTCTATTTTAGCCATAAATTGGTTGAATTCAAAGCTTAATTGATTTGTTTTCAAGCTATTTAAGTGTTAAGCATATTAGATACAAGATAAATGTTGTAAAGAAAGAAGTTCGTTGTGATATGTTGGTGAAAAATTCTAATGTAATTAGTGTTTTTACACGTTTTATAGCATTCTTCCATGAGGGAAGTGATGTGATTGTTATAGCCTGAGATTGGCAATGAGAAAGGTGTTAGCATGGTGTATTGAACATATGATTATAATGATTAAAGAGCATGGTTAATGTAATTCATTGAATTGATATGATCGTGATTATCAGTGAATGGTAATTGTTGTGTGTATAAGACCCACGGTGAATGGAGAAAAAGCTAAGGAACTCAAAGAGTTATGGAATTTAGCAAATCATGAGGTAAGTAGGTGCCCCCTATTTTGGTTTAATGTATGGATGAGTAGGGATGATGGGTATCCCATTGGTTGTATCCGGGCATGTATGTTTTGGTTGGGGATAAGGGATATCCTGTGTTTTGCTAAAAGTTGGAAATTGTTAAATGTTGTAAAAACATGAGTATTTGGGATAGCGAGTATCCCTTGATTATGTGTTAAATGAATTTCTTTATGATCATTATATAATGTACTTGTGTGAATATGATAGAATATGAAATATTCCATGAATATTATCTATGTATGGATGGAAGGGAATAGTGTATTCCCTAATGTGACTGGTATATCTTTTATGAGATAAATGTTTGTTTAAATAGTTATTCTTGTATATGGATGTTTAAACGAGGGGGATAGAGAGTATCCCAAGGTTATGTTGGATTGTATGCTTCTTATTGTGGTGTTTTTCATCTTATGGATTGGGGGTGGTGATAACTACATCTTTCTTCCAATGGTGTAATGTGTGGAATTATGGGATAGGAGATTATTCCATGGCCATGTCAATATGAATTATTTTGAACAAATGTACATATTACTAGAATGGGAAGCATTCCATGATTTGTATATGTGATAGTAGTAGTATGATGTTGTGCCAGACTAGCACAGTGATTGCCATGGTGCTTGTATGGCATAATATGCCTGAAGGGTGTAGAATTTGTATTTTGGTTTAATGAGGACTGGAGCCTCATAGTGGTATATTAATGGAAGGATGGTATGGTCAAATTGTATTCAGGTTCTAGTCTAGAACATGTGATTTCTCATTGATTATTATTTCTTATCATGCCTACTTACTAAGTTGCCCGGACTCACGCATTCTTATTCTATGTTTTTAGCTAACAGCATAGGTAAAGAATTTCAATTGTGAGTTGGGGCGTATTGGGAAGATTGAAGAAATCTTTTATAGTATGTTGTATTGGGTTTGTAATCCCATAATGCATTTGTATGATTGTAATTTATAGATTTTAAATGATTTCAAATGTAGTGTAATGAAGAGCATGGGCATGTCATAGTTATTGAAGTATGATATTGTGGATGGATTTGTATTAATTTAGTGAGATATATTGTCATAATGATACAATTCTAGTCGTAGGCAGAGCTGCGGGTATGGGTATGAATGTCGTAGATTGAATTGTTGTTTTATAATTCTTGAAATATAAATTTTTTAGAATTTAATACATGTATATCAGGTATAAATGTTTATATTTTGGGGTAGACTGCCAAAAGTTTGGGCAGAATTTCCCACAAAAATAGAAAAATTATGAGGAAATGGTAAAACGCATAGGCCCCAAGGCAGGGCATGACAAATTTATATAGTCTTGCACATCAATTTGGAGGTTTGGGTGCCCATTCTCTTAAGAAATATATATCTACTATTTGTTTTAAATTGGAAAGCCTTAGAAACCAAATATATAGTGTATTTAGGGGAGTAACTAGGTTAGAGTCAACTTATAACCCGGACTATCCAACCAATTTATAACTAGATTAGGATTGAAAAAAAGAATGGATTAGTAATTAGTTCATACTTATCTTACTAATTAAATTGGTTGGGTCGTCGAACCCATTAACCCAACTATTTTATTGACCCGTTAAAAATCCTACTACAACACAAAATCTAAAAATACTTATGATATATACTATATGGTCTTGTTGCTTGATGAACACTTTATGATTACTTTATAAGATTTTGACTTAATCCATTTTATTTTGTTTAATTTGGTTGTTATTTTGGATTGACATAATTAATTTTTGATCTTATCTTTAGAGTGTTTGTCTTAATTATTTTTGTTGATTGTAGATTATTGCCTTAAGATTTATTCTTAAATATGTATTATATTGTAACAACCAGGGCTCCAGTGCACTATTGTCCGCTTTGGCATAGGGCGCCCACTCACGGCCACTCCCCACCCGCACGGTTTTGTCCC
>JAYJMB010007663.1:0-10015 GCA_036873735.1 Pouteria campechiana
TTTTTGTGCTCAACCAATCCAATTGACTCCTAAATCAAAATATGAGAACAATGAGTATATTTAGGAATCAAATAGGTTCAAAAGATGAAGTATTAGGTGCAAAAGATGAAGTATTAGGAGAATAAAATATGACATTTTGCATTCTCATCAATCAACTTGTAGATCAAGAGGTCTGAGGTCATAACCAAAGAGTTAAGAACAAATTGAATAGGGAACAAATTTCATTTGTTTTGGTTTTAATTATTTTTCTTCTTTATCTTTGTGGTTTACCTTGGAATTGGAACTATGATGATGTTCTAATATTATTTGTTTGATTTGTTTTCCATCATGAGCGGCTAATCTCTCTTTTTCTACAGGAGAGATGGATTTTATGTTGAGTTCATGGTATAATCAATGATTTTCTTATTTGGCAATGCAATTAGGTTTATTTATGATATTTGGTGTTGAAGGCTTTCAATTGATTTACTACCTAATTGATGATTTTGTAATTAGGGTTTGAAACTCGGAAGAGGTAACCATAATTAGGATTTAAATATCACAACATAAAACATTAGATGACTTGGGAGAGCTTTTATATTTTATGAAATCTTCAGTAGAGAACTATAGATATTAATGCATTCTTATTACTCAGATTTTTATAAGGATATCAAAATTAGGGTTTGGGGAATAGATATTTAATCTATCACTCAGAGGAAGGGGTTAAGTAAATTAAGATTCTCAATTTATAAACTTATGCATTGTTAAATTAGATTTGGGTTGAAATTACCATGAATGAAACATAAATAAAGTCAATCCTCTAGGATTTCCTTATATTGATTTTTTTGATTCAAAATTATTCTATTTAGTTGTTAGTTAAGATTTATCTATTTTTGGTCATCTAAATAAAGTTTGAATTATTTGTAATGATAGCTAGTGAAAGGTTGAAATACACAATCCTTGTGGATACGACATTCACTCATTACTAAACTATAAAACTTGATGTTGTGCACTTGCAGTTAGATTTTCAGCGAACAGGTTTTTGGTATCATTGCTGGGGATTGATGATATTTCAATTTGCTTTTGCTAATATTTTTAATAGATAATTTGCTTTAATTTGGAATTATGATTTTCAATTTTTTTAGAAGTCTAGTTTTCTTTTTGATTCTTGCATAGCAAATTCAATTTCTTTCATTTTCATACCAGTATATGTAAGATCACGGAAACTCTAATCCAAATTATTTTGATCCAGAAATAGAAAGAGCGTTGCAACAAATTCAAAAATCAAAGCAAATAAGAGCAATGGGCGAACTAGAACAAATTCAGCCAAGAATAGAGTTGAATCAATAGAGGCCAATTAGAGACTATTTCAGGCTAGTGGTTAATTTAAATTTCTCCAAAATCACTCATCCAGCCATCAATGCAAATAACTTCAAGTTGAAACTAGCATTGATTAACATGGTTCAGTAAAACCAATTTGGAGGCTCACCGAGTGAAGACCCGAACGTTCATTTAGCCATGTTTCAGGAGATCAGTGACACAGTCAAGATGAATGGAATACTAGATGAGGCTATCTAACTTAAACTCTTTCCATTTTCATTAAGGGACAAAGCAAAAGGATGGTTGTAGAGTTTACAACTAGGAAGCATTACAACATGGTATGAGATGGTGAAAAAGTTTCTAACAAAGTTTTTCCCACTTGCCAAAACAGCTCAACTGAGAAGTGAAATTGGTCAATTCAGCAAATGGATTTTGAACCACTCTATGAGTGTTTGGAGAGATTCAAAGATTTGCTTAGGAGAGTTCCACAGTATGGTTTTCGAGACTGGCTACAAATTCAGTTATTTTATAATGGGTTGAATGTGCAGACAAGAACAATAGTGGATGCAACATCTGGTTGTTCACTAATGGCCAAGACTGCAACTGAGGCATACCAATTACTTGAAGATATGGCTTCAAATACATTCCAGTGGCCGAATGAGAGAAATACAGTGACAAAGGTGGCAGGTTGTCTTGAAGTGGATCAAATTACAGCCCTAACTGCATAGCTATCTTTTTTTACACACCAAATGGCTATTACTAATTCAACACCAAAGGGAGCATCTATTATAGGAGAACCTTCTTCATCCTCTCTAGCAATTTAAGCATATACTGCTCCAGAGTTAAGCAAAGAAGAAGTGCAATATGTCAAAAATAAGGGCTATAGTAATTTTCAAGGTAACAACATGCAAAATCCATAGTACCCTGGAAACTAAAGGAATCAAGATAATCTCACTTATGGAAATCAGAGGAACAACTTGAATCACCCTCCCGGGTTCCAAAATCCACATCAACCTTAACACCAAGCTTAACCAACTGAAAAGAAACTATCCTTAGAAGATCTCATGGGCACTTTTATTCATGAAAGTTGAAACAAGTTTGCCAGGAATGGAGCAAGACTTGACAGCATGGAAAAAAATAATGGTAAATATCAATGCATCCATTAAATCTTTGGAAACACAAATTGGTCAGATTGCAAGCTCTTTTAGCAATCAGAACAAAGATACCTTTCCAAGCAACATGAAAATGAATCCAAGATAGCACTGCAATGTCATAACGCTAAGAAGCAGAAAAGAGTTGGAATCCCCAAAGAAGAAAGAAGAAACACAGACATCTTCAGAAGTAAGAAATCAAGATTCAACATAAGAAGAGAATGAAAGACAACCAAAGAAGGAAGAGCCGACAAAAGAAGACTACAAACTAGGGTGAATCACATTCTGTGATAACCCTCCAGTTCTAAAACACAGCTCCCTTTTCCTCAAAGATTTCAAAAGAAAATGATTCATGAGCAATTCAGTAAGTTTCTTGAAATTTTTAAGAAAATTCATAATAACATTCCTTCTGAAGAAGCATTGGAGCAAATGCCAAACTATGCAGAATTCATGAAGTTATGTCAAAGAAAAGGAAGCTTAAAGAATTTGAAACAATGAAGTTGATAAAAGAATATAATGCCATATTGCAGAGAAAGCTTCCTTAGGAGCATCTATTAATCTTATGCCTCTTTCAATTTTTTAGAAACTTGGACTAGGAGAAGTAAGCCAACCACCATCACATTCCAACTAGCAGACATGTCTTTGAATCATCCTTGGGGAGTCATAGAAGATGTATTATTGAAGGTGGATAAATTCATTTTCCCCATTGATTTTGTGGTGTTGGACATGGAGGAAGATTATGAAGTACCTCTTATTCTGGGAAGGTTGTTTCTTGCAACAGGAAGAGCTCTAATCAATGTTCGGCAGCATGAGCTAACTTCTAGAATTAATGAAGAAGAGGTAAAGTTCAATATTTACCATGCCATGAATTACCTAGTTGAAAAGAATACTTGTAACCGAATAGAGATTGTAAATGAATGTATAACTGCAGTTTTTAATGATGAAAGCATAACTGATACATTGGAAAACTGCATTGCAAACTCTATTAGTCAGACCATGACAGGTTCAAAAGAAATCAGAAAATAAGTGTTGGCATTAGAGACGAGGTTAAAAGAGAAAGAAAGCAATGTAATAGAAGTTTTTGAAGAAGAACAAACCTTGAAATAAGTGAAAGCTGCATTGGAATTGAAATAACTGCCAAAATACCTCAAGTATGCATATTTAGGCAATGATTCATCATTCCCATTGATTATTTCCTCTGCCCTAATAGGTTTGGAAGAAGAGAAATTGCTATGGGTGCTAAGGGATCACAAATATGTTATGGCATGGTCGATTGAGGTGATAAAAGGTATAGCCCTACCATATGCATGCATAAGATTTTGATGGAGGAGTCTTATAAACCATCCAAAGACCATCAGAGAAGACTCAACTCAGCAATGAAGGAGGTAGTACGTACTGAGGTTTTAAAATTACTCAAAGCAGGTATTATTTATGCAATTTCTGATAGTGAATGGGTGAGTCCTGTGCAATGTGTACCAAAGAAAGGTGGGATGATAGTTATTTAGAATGAGAACAATGAACTATTACCTACTAGAACTGTTACTATGTGGCGAGTATGTATTGACTATAGAAAATTAAACAAGGCCACTAGAAAAGACCATTTTCCACTACCTTTCATAGACCAAATGTTAGACCGTTTGGCCGGTATGATTATTATTACTTTCTAGATGGATACTCAAGCTATAATTAGATTATGATAGCCTTAGAGGACCAAGAGAAAATGATTTTACTTGTCTTTATGGTACATTTGCATACAAAAGAATGCCCTTTGGTTTATGCAATGCCCCCACTACTTTCCAACGATGAATAATGGCAATATTTTATGACATGGTAGAAAACACTAAGGAATTATTCATGGATGACTTTTCAGTTTTTGGTTCCACATTTGATCTTTGCTTGCATAACTTGTCTCTCTTTGCAAAGATGTGAGGAAACTAACCTAGTTCTGAATTGGGAAAAATGTCACTTTGTGGTTAGGGAAGGTATTCTTCTAGGAGATAAGATTTCAGCTCAATGAATGGAAGTGGACAAAGTAAAGATTGTAGCCATTGAGCAACTCCCACCCCCATCCAATATAAAAGAAATTCATAGTTTCTTGGGCCATACAAGATTCTACAGGAGATTCATTAAAGACTTCTCAAAAATCTCTAAACCTTTATGCAATCTCCTTGAAAAAGATACTACTTTTAATTTTGATGAATTGTGCTTGCAGGCATTCAATACATTGAAGGAAAGGTTGATCTCTGCTCCAATTCTAGTGATGCTTGATTGGAATCTACCTTTTGAGATCATGTGTGATGTAAGTGATATGGTAGTGAGAGCAGTTCTGGGTCAAAAGCATGATAAGACCATTGAGCTATATATTATGCAATCTGCACATTGAATAAAGCACGAAAGAATTACACAATAACAGAAAAAGAATTATTAGCAGTGGTTTTTGCATTGGAGAAGTTTCGATCTTATATTATCAGTTCAAAGGTCATTGTGCACACTAATTATGCAGCTTTATGCCACTTGTTTGTGAAAAAGGATGCAAAGCCTTGATTGATTCATTGGGTACTGTGTTGCAAGAATTTGATTTGGAAATTCAAGACAAGAGAGGGAGTGAAAATGTGGTAGCTAACCACTTGTCTAGATTGGAACACCCAAGCGATGAGAATGCAATCTAAGAAAATTTTCTAGATGAACAACTCTTCGCATTGAGTGGTAAGTCCCCATGGTATGTAGACTTTATGAATTTCATAGCATGTGGAATTTACCCTCCAAACATCGAAGGGCAGCGAAAGAGGAAGTTTTTACATGTTGTCAAAGCATATCTTTGAGATGATGCACTCCTATTCAAGATATGCGTAGATCAGATGATTCGGAGATGCATCCTTGAAGAAGAAACTCAAGACATACTACAGAGCTGTCATTCATCTGTCATCTGCATATGGAGAACATCATGGTGCTCATAGAACTGCTGCAAAAGTTCTACACTCTAGTTTCTATTAGCCGTCACTTTTCAAGGATAGCTATAAATTTGTTAAATCCTGGGAGCACTATCAGTGAATGGGAATAATTTCAAGGAAAAATGAGATGCCACTGACAAATATTCTCCAAGTGGAAGTTTTTGGTTTGGGGAATTGACTTCATGGGACCATTTTCAATTTTGAGCAATCATTCATACATTCTACTTGTTGTTGATTATGTTTCAAAGTGGGTGGAACCGGTAGCCACATTAACAAATGATGCTAAAGTAGTATTAAACTTTTTGCAGAAGAACATCTTCACCAGGTTTGGGACACCACAGGCAATCATTAGTGATGGAGGTTCTCATTTCTGTAACAAATTGTTCAATAACCTACTATCTAATTATGGTGTGAGACACAAGGTGGCACTTGCTTATCATTGACAGGTGAATGGATTAGTTAAAGTATCCAATCAGGAGATAAAACAGATACTAGAGAAGATAGTAGGAGAGAATCGTAAAAATTGGTCAAACTGATTGGAAGATGCACTTTGGGCATACCAAATGGCATACAAAACACCCATGGGCATGTCTCCATATAGGTTACTCTTTGGAAAAGCATACTATCTTCCAGTAAAATTGGAGCTCAAAGCATATTTTGCAATGCTTAGATTTGGGGGTTACATGTTAGAAGCGAATGCATCAACTGAATGAGTTGGACGAATTTTGTAACCAAGCTTTTGAAAATGCCAAAATTTACAAGGAGAGGACGAAGAGATGGTATGACAAACTCATTATTAACAGAGAATTCCAACTAAGGCAACAAGTTTTACTTTTCAACTCAAGGCTTAAACTATTCCTGGAAAGTTGAAATCACAATGGTCAGGACCATTTGTCATCAACGAAGTTTTCCCTCATGGAGCAGTTGAACTGAGAACACAAGATGGGAGAACATTTCAAGTAAATGGCTAGCGAATCAAGCATTATTTTTGACATGAGAGCAGTAGTGGCGAAGTGACCCACTTGAAGGATGGAGAATGAAGCAAAGAAGGAGTCGGGCTGTGGACTATAAACTAAGCGCTTCTTGGGAGGCAACCTAATCTTTCGATCTTTCTTCTTATTTAAATTTTTAGAAGTAGAATAATTGGCTTTAATCATATGCATGCCAATAGCTGATAATTACTAGTTTGGCTCTACTTAGTTCGGTTCAAGGAATAAATTCTTCACTCTATAAGCTCTTGCATATTTGAATCCAATAATGAATCATTATGTTATGATTTATAGGTAAAATTCATGTTGATAAAACATGAGGAGCAAGATAAGGAAAAGAACTCAAGACTAAAGCAACCTTGGAGCAACATTTGGAAAAGAAGGGAGCAAGAGAGCACAAAACAAGGAAACAAGGTGACACCACCGGGGCAGAAAGTGCATCGAAGAAACAAAATAACTCTACCTGGTAGTGAGGTAGTGCCGGTTGGTGCCACCGGCGCCCACACCCTCACGCCCACTCGCCCCTTTTTCTCTCCTCTCCCCATGAGAAACCCTTAATCCATTCCTCTCTTCTTTATTCAAAAAGTTCCCCCTTTCCCAATCAATTTCCTCCATTCCCTAAATCCTCCTGTATAAATCTTCTCCAACTCTTCTCTTCTTGCCCATCTCTCTCATCTCGAAGCTACACTCCATCTTCTCCAAGTGGATTTTCATTATTGGGTTTCAAGCACTCATGGAAAGTCGACGATTCAAGGTGACATCCTCTCTTTTCCTATTCATTTGTCCTTCTCCTACATTGTGGTTGTGATTCCAAAACGTGGAGAGCAGGTATTGTGTTCGGCAAGATGGGTTTTCAATTTTGCCTTAGAGGTGTTTGAAGAAATGCTCAAGTCTAGGGCTTGTTGATTTTTGTGGCATTAATGTGCTATATTCATGGTGGGTTGTTGGTAGATTGAAGTTGAGATTATCATTGGGAGAGTGTGGTACGAATTTAACTTGTTTTATAGTGGTGAGGAGGTTGTATCGAGTAAATGCATTGTGAGACGTTGTGCTTTTCTTTGATACTTTGCATTTTGTTGTTAGGGTGAAATCCATCTCTGCGTTGGTTCACTATAGTGGATGGCTTAATCTTTGATGGGGTTTCATGTCTATGTCTCTTGAATTGTGTATGGAGTGGGTTTTCTTGTGAAGGATATCTTGAAGGGGTGTTACACTGAATGCTAGCGAGGTGTTTATGAATACGCCTAAGTAGCAGTTTCATTATGAGACGATGGTTTGGATGATATCAGTTGTGAATGCTAGTTTGAATTTTGAAGTGTGGCACATTAGTGTTATTTGCCATAAGTGTACATGGTTATTTATCATTGTATGCATCTATTCTTGTGTTGCATTCAGTAAGGTTGTCAGCATGCCTCCTAGAAACACAATCGCTTCTTAATCGTCCAAGTGACAAAGAGCAGATTATGACCCTACTTTCGTTAATGGAAAGGCTGAAGAAGTTTACACTTCCTTGATCATGCATAGAGAAGGAATCTGAGAGAGAGGGATACATTCTACATTCACTGATATGAAGAACATCATCGAATGGAGGCACTAGCAGAAGTTTTTTGCTCAACCTGAGCCTGCTGTGGTGGCCATTGTGAGAGAATTCTATGTGAACGCAAGAGCTCAATATGACATGAATCCCACAAATTGAAGACTTCTTATAAGGGCTAAATTAGTTCCCTATGATAGATCTTCCATTAATTGTTATTTTAATTTGACTGACATTGAGGATGATGCCTACACCTCATGGTTGGAGCGAGGTCCGGATTACGATGCCATCATTTCTAGTTTGGCTCATCTGCATAGTCAATGGAAGAAGAAGAATGACAGGGTTATAAGCTTTCCAAGAGGGAAGTTGGAAGCATTCTCCAAGGGTTGGCACTACTTCATTTTTGCTAGGCTGCTACCTTCCAACCATGTCTCCAATGTCAAAAAGGAGAGAGTTCAACTCAATTACGCCATTTAGAGAGGGTTGTCAATTGACATGGGGAAGATCATTGAGCGGTCTATTGTATCTTTCTGCATAAGAATTTTATCTAGCAGTTTGGGTCATCCATCTCTCATCTGCCAACTATGTTTTATACCAAGTGTCGCTAGCAAACCTGACAAAGAGCTCCAAATACCACTGCCCATGATTGATGATGTTGTCATGGAGACATTAGAGAACGAAGTGTCGTGGTTTGTAGAGCTGGTACTTCTTCTTTTGCCCTGAGCTTATCTAGAACAAGGTGCCAACCCAATGTTCCCATCTTGGAGCTCATTCTTGGGGATCTTCAGGAGCAAATTATAGAGTTGCAAAATTCACAGGAGTGATATTAGAAGGGACTAAGCAGCAACTCAACTATTTGGTGGACCACAGCATGGTGATGAATGAGATGTTCAAGAATGCCAGCTTCTTTCAGGATTTCAGCTCCGTTTTCATTCTTACTTCCCCAACCTTTTCTCCAGATTCACTGCCATCTATTGATGAGGAGTCCACTGATTACTCTGATGAGTAATCTAATATTCTTCAAGGAAGTCCTCATTCTATACTGCTTTATTCATACATTGAGGACAATGTTCACTTCAAGTTTGGGGGAGTAGTTTGCTAGTTGTTGTAATGATTGTTTAGTCTTATGTTTAAACTATTTTGAGATTGAATTGTTTGTTTAAAATTGTCACTCATGTGCCTTATTTTAAAACTATGTTTAGAATGTCTAGTTTGTTTAGAGTTTGAAATCATGTATTTTTTTGCGGATGATGCATCCAAGAGAAATTGCATGCTAATATGATGAAACTGAATAGGATGACTCTCTCTTTGACGAATCACTAACATAGGCTGAGTTTTTTATTACAATTGCATATTATTGTGAAAGAAGGAGATGCATTCCTTGTGATTTAATGAGTCTTATAAAAAGTCTTTCTTTTCATGATTGATGAAAATGTTTCAAGCACATTATGCCATAATCATGTGAAATGTATGTAATTTAGTTGATAGTGTTAGGAATTTATTAACTTATTTTGATTGACACATGTATGTTAGAACTTGTTTGATTATCCCTCAAGGAGAAATCCTAAACAACATGTTTATTTGAAAGTAATTTAGGCATTTTTTTATCAGTTTGAGCCTTTCAAGCTAACCTAATACATTTAATGTTACTAGTGTCCCCATTGAGCCTAATGAAAGAATGACAAATGCAAAGCATGTAAAAGAAAAAATTACCATTTGAATTTTTCTTCTTATAGCATCATTATCTAACCTATTTAGCCTGAAAAACAATGTTTCACCCATTTAGAGATATATGTCATGTGCATGGTTGTTTTAGAGATGTGAGTAGAGCAAAAGAAAATGAATGTGGGAGTGTTAAATTAAATATGCTATATATATATAAGGGGACAAAAACAAAGTCAAGTAAAGAAAGAAGTTTAAATGGGGGGGGGGGGTGTCGCATTCCATGAATTCAAAAGAAAATAAGTTTGGGGGTGTGATAGTAATATAGCCTAGAATGAAACAGACCTATTAATGAGAAAACCCCGTCAAAAAGTAAGAGAATAAACTTCCATGAGCACTTTAGTTTTAATCTCTGACTTTGTTATTCCTTTT
>JAYJMB010007664.1:0-10014 GCA_036873735.1 Pouteria campechiana
TGGTCCCTAACTGAATGGTAGCTCAGGGGGGGGGGGTGAATTGAGCTTCTAAAAATTTTGGCCAGTAAGTGAATATATGTGCTTAAAGTGAGAAAGAGAATAACTTGCAGCACATACACAGTATTTTTATAGTGGTTTGGCCCTTCCTAGGTTCCTATTCCACTGAGTCAATCTTCTTTACTGATATCAGGTTCTACTATAACACTTGTTGGTTTTACAAGCTTACCAACAACTTCCTAGTTTTTTCAAGTTCACTAGAAACTCTTACACATTATTTTCAAACTTACTAACTTACTGGTTTTTCAAAATTCACTAGAAAATTTTACAAATAGTTGGCTTCATAGAGCTTACCAACTAACTCTTGGTTTTTCAAAATGGAATGTATAATAATAATGCCTCTTATTTAGGTTAACATGTACAAAAGCTAAAGCTTAATTGAAAGAACAAAGTAAGCAATGAGATCAAATTCAAACTCCTTTTAAAGTTAATATAGATCTAATATTGAGGATTTTGAATGCTTTTGGCCATGACATAGCAGCTGGAGTTGAATGATGGAAAGTTGTGAATGCTCTTCTCTTAATCAACAAAAATGATTTTCAGTGTTATCTTTCTGTTATTTTTTATGTTGTCTTAATCCTCTTTATATAGGATTTGAAATTTTAGCTGTTGCAATCTTTGGCAACATTTTCAAACTAGTTATGCAAGTTTATTGATGACTTTTGCAACTAGTCGGAGTTCAGAAATTCTAAGTGTGTGCTCAGAACTTTTGTGCTTTGATTTATACTTTAATAGAATTTCTGAACTTATTTTGTAGAACTTCTATGGTTAGTAAATTTTTGGCAGTATCCTCTTCAAAATTTTTGTTTGTTGTCTTATTCTTCACCAATCATCTTTGAGTCTTCTGAAGAATTTTTGAGTATCTTCTGGTTCACTTATGAAGCTTAGTCTTTAGTTCTATATATCTTCATTTAATTATGTCGAGTCAAACATGGCTCTGATATTTCTTCTAACTTGATTCTGCATGATTTCTATATTACTTTTGTGTAACATGATAGGTTCTGCATTACTTCTACGTAATGATGTTTTACTTCTGTATTACTTCTATTATTCCAAAAATTCTTTTAATAGGGTTTTGATCACTTGACTTATCTTCTAGGTTGCTTCTATGTGATCGAAGTTCCTTCTGTCTTAATCTGTGTGACCAAACATTTTATGTATTGCTTTTGAGTAATACCATGGGGTTCTGCGATGCTTCTGTGGAGCGTGATTGAATTCTTTATTATTTTTGAGTAACATTATGATGCTTCCACGTTACTTCTATGCAGTGTGATAATGTTCTGCTTTGCTTCTATGTAATAAGATAGTCCTTACGAATTGCTTCTGTGCAGTGTTGTATTATTTCTAACTTGCTTCTGTGCTTCTTCTATTTTCTTCTAATGTTTGATATTACTTCTGAAGAAGTTCTAGGATGCTTCTGATATGGTTCTGAGTTATATCTTGTCACTTCTGAGTGATTTAGCAGAAATTTTGATTTCTTTTTAGTTCTAATCACATATTTTGGATTCTCAATTGACAAAAATTTCCTTAGTTTATAATCACATTTGATTAAATATTATACTTAATGGACTTAGTTTGTATTCCAGGCATCAAAACATGTCAAAATATAGCTGAAGATTACAAAAGGTGTCACTTTGAGGCTATGTTTGGCATAGATATAAAATGATTCATGAAATGTGGTTAGCATGGAAGCTATATCCCTTCAAGTTACCCATTTAATAAATCAAGAATCATATGATTTGTAAATCATATGTGAAAGTTTTGGGCAAAACACTGAAACTATCTTAAGATTCCAAACCCAATGAATATGATAAAGGCATCACTTGTGGACAATTTTTGAAATAAATTGAGGATGATTTAGAGAAGGTATTAAGCATAAAAGTTATAGATTTTGAAATTATCTTTCCAACACATCAAGAATAATTCAATTTTAATATTGTATAAGAAATATATGGCCAAAATAGTATACACTCCTCCTTGACATTGTGGACAATGACTTTTTGAGCTGCTCAGAAAGCAAAGTTACGGCTCCAATGCATTTAGAAGTGCAGAAACTTAATATTTTAGCTATTTTACATATTTGATATGCAATACCACTTTAGAAATCAATATGAAGGTGTAAAAAATCTAAATTGGGTTATTTAAGGAGGTTTTAACCCAAAAAACAAGAGACTTTTAGGGGAGAAAGCGGCAGCACACACTTTGGATGAGAATTCTACAAGAGAACAAGAGGCAGATTTCAAGTTCTGCAATATGAATATTTTGAATATTATTTTTCTTCTTTTTATCATGAATTAAATTTCTTTTTCTGGTGCAATAATATAGTTATACAGGGATGTTGGTTGATTAATTCAATTTTATCTTGTTTCATTCATTGTGTTTATTGCAATCGTTTGATTTATTAAATTGCTTCATTACCAATTTTATAAATTAGATTGATTATCTAAGCATGGTTAAGGTACACATGATATGCTAAACCATGAGCACTGTTGAATAAATCGATAGATGGTTATGGTCCACACCTTATGCTAAACTAATTTATTTAGTTCATTAAAGTTCTTTGGTCTTAATGGGTTTTCACCTCATTTATGCTACACACCATAGGTAATTGGAACGAGTGAAATACTTAATTTAAACCAACACACCTAATGGTATTAATCATATATTAGTGAAAATGAACCCAAGATAATGAATTGATAGCAACATCCCAACAAAATAGGACATCATTAAGTAGTGAAATTGGATCCCTAGACTCTTACAACTTGAGAATCTCTTCTACACTACTTTTTGTTATTGTTCTCCATTACTTCACCTTAAACTTAGATTTATTTAGTCTCCATTACATATTTTTAGGATAGTGTTAGTTTAAGTAATTAGATCTAAGTGAATGGTTGGAATAATTCTCTGTGGTATTGACCCTTATTTTGCCCACTATACTCCTTTACACTTGTGCACTTGAGAGGAATTATAATTTGACCATCAAGTTTTTTGCACCATTGCTAGGGAATTGTTTCCAAATTAAATTGATTTGATTAATTTAGTTACAATTTTTCTTTTTCTTTGTTGTATTTTATTGTATTTAGAATTATTAGTTATTTAATTTTCTTTCTTTTTGTTGAGCTATGATTGCAAAGAAGAAGAACAGATGGCTGAAAACATGGAGAATTGGGTGGCTTAACAAACATAGCAGTTGATGAAGGAGTTTGCATGCCCTACCATTGGAATGCCACCTTCATGCATTATTTTAGATAATGATGCTAGGAATTATTAGCTGAAACATTTACACTTTAATATGCTTCCTTCTTTTCATGGTGTAGTTGCAGAGGATTTCTTAATGCTCATGCGTAATTTTTACTCTACTATTCAAACTTTTCCTTTACAAGGACTTACTGAGGTTCAGCTACGTATGAGATGTTTTCCCTACACCTTGAAGGATGTAGCAAAAAACTAGTTCATGTCATTGGTTCCTATATAACTTACCACATGGGATATAGTTTACAACAAGTTCATTGGTAAATTTTTTTCTTATACAAAAACTATAGAACTAAGAGGTAAGATAGCAACATTTGCTCAGATGAAAGGTGAAGTATTCCATGAGGATTGGGAAAGATTTAAAGTACTACTGACTCAATATCCTCACCATCGTATTCCTCTAGAGTTACTGACTTAGTTTTTTTATGATGAACTGACACAACCATGCCAAGCTATGGTTGATAATGCTGCAGGAGAAGCTATGAGAGAGAAGACCCCAAAGGAAGCTTATGATCTATATGAGATGCTTGGAGCAAACTTACAATAGAAAAGTGTTAGAGGTAGGCCCAGAGGAATGTATGAAGTAAATTCTAACATTGAGCTTTCTATGCAGATGTTAGAGCTTGCCAAGTAGATAAAGATGATGTGCTCCATGATGATGAACCAGAACCCGTTCCTACTTAAGTATGTTCTATTTATGGTATTTCTGGTCATTGACATAATGCTTATCCTTCTAGGTAGAGTTTTGCAAATTTTTTGGGATAAGCCAATGTGATGAACTTCTACAACTAGCACCACTTAATGACCCATATCATAGTTGGAGAAGTCATCCCAATTTTTTGTTGAACAACAATCCAAATCAGGTTTAAGATGGAACTTGTTTTCAACCAAAGAAGCCAACTTTAGAAGAGACCATGCAGAGTTTTGTCTACATAACCTAAACTCAATTCCAGAGCAACGAAGTAAGATTCCAAAACATGGAGGCATCCATGAAGAAGACAGAGACTCAGTTGAGGTAGATTGCAAAGGCTGTGCAGAGTTATATATCTAGAAAGCTAAAGTCAACCTGAGCAAGTGAAAGCAACCACAATATTGAGAGGTAGTTATTGATGATAAAGTTGGTGATGTGATTAACAACTCTAATATTTTTGCAGGTACAAAGGAGGGGAATGCAATGAGAGCTGTGTTTTTTATTCTTAGCCTTCTAATCAACTACAAACTAGCACCACCTTATGATCCATTTATCCCTTTTCTTGGGAGATTGAAATAGAACAAAGTGGTTGAAAAATCTTCTAATGGAAATAAAACATTTTTGGCTTTAGATGTCTTCACATAAGAAAAATATAGTGAGAGGATTGAAAATTTTAAGGCAGACTCAATAAAGAAAGAAAACTTAGCAAAAGTGGATCTAAAACAATTGCCTCAATCTTTAAGGTATGCATCTATAGGCAATGATTCATTATTTCTATTTATTTTTTTTCTTCTTTTATAAGAGGAAGAAATGCTCATACAATTTTAGGACCATCCAGCAAAGTCTGATATTTTTAAGGAAATAAAGTTATCCAATGAAAAGAAGAATTGCTCTAAGATAAATGTAGTAGATGGAACTACTAAGGAATTTTTAGGAGAATCCATAAACATAGTTAAGCAATACTAGTTGATGGAGATGAATTAGAAGATACTAAATTAGTCAACTATGTTTATCAACTGGGGGAACCAAAATTGTACACACCACTACCAAGTTTCAAAGAACCGGATTAGGGAAAGGCCAAATTTCAATTCAAAGATGGAAGGCCATAGTTGGGCTAAGACTATAAATAAAGCACTTCTTGGGAGATAATCCAAGTCTTTTTTACCTTTCTTTATTTTTTTAGCATTTAGTTAGTTATTTTTAATTAGTGGTTTGATATTTCTATTGCAGAAGGAGGAAATTTGATTTTAGAGGATTATAAATACTCTTCCAAGTGTTAAAATTGACTCCAAGCCAACTCTAGAAGAAGAGGATGAGAATACATTCTTTCAAGGAAGCCCTTGAACTTAACCATCTTTCATTATTTCACATTAAGGAAATTGTTTGGTTTAAGTTTATGGGTGTTTTGGGATTTGCATTCAAGTGTATTCAATTTTTGGGTAAATGTTTTTGAATTTAGGTATAATTTTGATGAGCACAACTTTTGATGACTTAGCCAAGAAAACCAAGAGCAAATTATGCTAAAAACATTGAAATTGAATAGGATTCTCTCTTGATGATCAGTAATATATGCTTAGTTTTTGATTGCCATTACGCAAGATTTAGAAGAAAGGATAGATACTATCTTGTGATTGAATAATTCTTGTTTAAGTCTTTCTATTTCATGATTGATCAAATTGTTTTGAGCACATTATATCATGATCATGTGAACTGTATGTTGATCAGTTAATGATATTATCAGTTAATGATATTTTAAATTTAGTGACATATTTTGTAAATCCTCGATAATGTGTTTACTTGAAAATGATTTATGTATTCTTTGATCAATTTGAGCCTTTTAAGCTAACCTAGAACATCATGTCACTAGTGTCCCCTTTAAACCTTAATAAAAGAATGGCATGTGCAATGCATGTGAAAGACCACCATTCAATTTCTTTCTTTAGCCTCGTCATCTAGACCCTTTTAGCCTAAAAAACCATGCTTGACCTGTAAGAGATATATTCAATGCATTTAGTTGTTAGAGAGGTATGAGTGAAGCAAAAGAACTTAAGTTTAGGGGAATTAAAAAGAATAATGTCAAAAGAAGAATAAAAAGGATAAAAGAAAATGATTAAGGAATCATCTTTTAAGTAGGGGAACAACATCTCCATGAACTCAAAAGAAAACAAGTTTGGGGGTGTGATAATAATAAAGCCCATAATAATAATAAAAAAAAGAGAGAACCCCAAACAAAAAGTTAAGAGAGTGAATATTCATGTACAATTCAGTTATGATCTCTTACTTTGTGAATCCTTACTTCTTTTCTTTGTTAGCCAAACCCAAGGGCCCATTACAAGCTTAACAAAGACCTATTGATCCAAGTAAACAGAGTTATCTACATTAGTGGAGATGGATTATGAAAAGTAAGCTTATAGGGTATTTTGTTAAAATCATTAGAATCACTAGTTTGCACACTGTTAACTGAAAAGCATGCATTTAACATGAAATTGACACTACACACACGCATTTTTACTTTATGAAAGGATTGATGAAGTATAAGTTTCATGAGATTACTTGGCAAGTGTCTTGAATGATTTTTAAGTTATGTATACATGTGTAATTTGTCTAGCATGTTCTTGATCATTTGAGAGAGATTATCCTAACTATTCCATGAGTTTTGGTTGCTACTTTGCTTGAGGACCATCAAAAGCTAAGTTTCAGGGTATTTGATGAGCACATAATTTACCATATTTTAATACCAAAATTCACATATTTTGGATTCCCAATTGATAAAATTTCATTATTTTGTAATCACATTTGATTAAATATCGCACTTAAAGAAATTAGTTTGTGTTTCAGGCATCAAAACATGTCAAAAAGTAGCTGAAGATTACAAAAGGTGTCACTTTGAGACTATTTTTGGCATAGATATAGAATTATTCATAAAAAGTGGTCAACATAGAGTTGTATCACTTCAATTTACCCATTTAAAAAATCAAGAATCATAGGATTTGGAGATCATATGTGGAATTTATATCCAAAATACTAAAATTATCTGAAGATTCCAAACTCAATGAATATGACAAAGGCATCATTTGTGGATAATTTTTGGAATAAATTGAGGATGATTTTGAAAAAGTATTAAGCATAAAAGTTGTATATATTGAAAGTATCTTTCCAACTCATCAACAATCATTCAATTTTGATATTTTATGAGAAATATATGGCCAAAATAGTATACACTGTTCCTGGACATTATGGACAGCGACTTTCTTAGCTGCTTAGAAAGTAAAGTCGCGGCTCCAATGCATTTGAAAGTGTCAAAACTCAATATTTCAGATATTTTGCATATTTTATATGCAAGACCACTTTGAAAATTCATATGGAGGTGTAACAAACCCTAAATTGGGTTATTTAAGGAGATTTTAACACAATAAATAAGAGAATTTTGGGGGAAAAGTGGTGGCACACATCTTTAGAAGAGAATTCTACAAGGGAATAAGAGGGAGATTTTAAGTACTGCAACATGAGTATTTTGAATATTATTTTTCTTCATTTTAGAATGAACTTAATTTCTTTTTTCTAAGGCGATGATGTAGCCCTTCTCGATATTATTTCATTCATTGTGCTTATTGCAATCGTTTGATTTATTAAATTGCTTGATCACTAATTTTATGAATCAGATTGATTATCTAAGCATGGTTAAGGTACACACTATATGCTAAACCATGAGCTACCTTGAATGAATGGATAGATGGTTATGGTACACACCTTATGCTAAACCAATTTATTTGGTTCATTAAAGTTCTTTGGTCTTAATGGGTTTTCACCTCAATTATGCTACAGACCATAGGTAATTGGAACAAGTGAAAATACTTGATTTGAACCACACATCTAATGATAATAATCATATATTAGCAAAAATGAACTCAAGATAATGAATTGACACCAATATCCCAACAACATAAGATATCATTGAGTGATGAAATCAGATTCCTAGACTCTTCTAACTTGAGAATCTCTTCTATATTACTTTTTGCTATTATTCTCCATTACTTACCTTAAACTTAGATTTATTTAGTATCCATTGCATCTTTTTAGGACTATTTTAGTTTGGGTAATTAGATGTAATTGAATCAGTTTGAATAGTTCTCTATGGGATCTACCCTTACTTTGCACACAATACTGCTATACACTCGTGCACTTGCAAGAAATTATAATTTGACCATCAATGCATACAAGATGTTTGTTGAAATGACTATATAAGAAGTGCAACACAAATAAAAGATAATGTTGCAACCCTAAGTACTCATTAAATAGACCCAAAAATAAGATGTTTAGTGCACAAAATGTATGCCCAAGAAGTGGATGAAAAATGGGCAGCAATAGTAAAATATTAGTAGGTTGAATAGCACTTGAATTGCACCTGAATTGCATCTCAAATTTGGACAATAGTATAGGTAGTTTTGGGGCATCTTGAAATGATGTTTAAGTGGCATGAAAGATTAGGTGAAATGTGACAAGTGACTAGATTTATACCCTTGGAATCTCTTAATTTTCATGTAGATTGGAGCTTAAAAACCCTTTGTATAGTAACATTTTAGGAATGTCATAAATCTGAATTTTCTATTATTGCAATCCATATTAAAATTTACTTGGTTAAGGTTGCAATCGTAGGAATTTAACTACCATAAATCAAGTTAATTGTTAGTTATAAAGTTTAGAATACATAATTAGAGAAATGGTGTTGTCTAATGCAAATGGGATTGTGTATCAATAAGGAAATTCATGTTAAAGGGATATTTTGTACTTCCTAAGTTCATTTACTCTAAGTAATGTGGAGAAATCACTAGAAGTGGGATTTGGGGGAGAACCCCCAAAGCGTTGTTATATGAGATTGCAATTTGGGAGTGTTGATACATTCTTATTAGAATAAGTATGAGGAGTGTATAATTGAGCAATGACCTGAGAATAAACCCTAAAAAGGGGACTAGTTGGTTTCATCTATGCTATGAATTCAATAGAATCACCAATTGAATCATATGTGATTGAATGCTACTGCATGCTATGTTTGTAGGCTAACTTGAGTAATTGATTGGAAGCCAAGTGTGAAACTTGAGGATTTGGATATTGATCTTCTATGAGGTAAGTAGGTTTCTTCTCTAATCATGTTTGAATGATTTAGAACTGGCATATGGGCAACATGATTTAAATAGCTTTGTTCATTACACCCTGAATTGTGATTTCATATGTTTATCTTGTGAGTTGATTTCATCCACATGTTTATGATATCATGGTTTATATTCATGCAAATGGATTGCTTTTAGAAATGACTTTGAATATGAATGAGCTGTGAATCATGGCAATGACATTGCAATTGGATGTGAACATATGTATATACATGTTATATTGCCCATAGGTGGCTATGATTATGTATTATGCCCATCGTGACTATGATTTTATTATATGCCCATGGTGGCTTGATTATATTGATATTGTATATCCGTGGTGGCTATGATTATATGTTATGCCCGTAGGTGGCTTGGATGTTGATATGCCCGTAAGTGGCTTGGATGTTGATATGCCCATAGGCAGCATTACCCATAGGTGGCTTGAATGTTGATTTGCCCATAGGTGGCATTGCTCGTAGGTGGCTTGGATGTTGATATGCCCGTAGGTGGCATGGTCGTAGGTGGCCTTAGTTATATTATATGCCTCTGGTGGCTATGTTATTGATTACCTTAATGGCTTATGACTATGGTATAGGTATAAGTATTACACTGCATATGTGGCATGATTGTATTGACATGATTTGAGTTGAGTTCTATTTTTATTGTGCTTCATTGATTTCTTAGCATTTCCTAATTACTAAGTTTGCCCAGACTCAGTTTATTTTCTTTTATGATTTTAGATGTCAAGATAGATGGAGAAGCCTAACTAGGGATAGATGCTTATGAAGTGTAACGCCTCGCCCTCCTGGGGTCGTTACTCCACTTTACACCATAAATCCACATGATAATACCATGATTTTTCCA
>JAYJMB010007665.1:0-10011 GCA_036873735.1 Pouteria campechiana
TTTGCAATCAGATATTCAAGGACCAAGAGTCCCATAGGAAGCATGTGTGGTTGCACATTGGCAATTTGTCATCAGAACTGCTGCTGCACTTCCCTAACGAAATAGATAGTCGCTGGGCTGAAATGCTTGCCGACGGTATTTGGCAACCGTTTGATTTCTTTGCTGTTGTGAACATTCTCCGTAGTCAGGGGGCTTCCCAGTTTCCCACAGGAGTTGGTTATTCTGATGACAGCAACAATGACCGTTTCTCTGAAACATTTGTTCAAGCAATGCATTTTGATACGGAGGCAGGAATTGAAAACAGGGGTGTGGAAAGTGGGGAAGGAAGTGGAAGTACGAGCTCCAATTTGGTAGATGGTAATGAAATACAGGAAGCGGCAGATCCTATCACTAAAGGATGGCCAGTATCCAATGACCCTGAACGATTTGAACTCCTTCAAAGGATTCATGTTCAGTTCCTGCTGCTTCTGAGACATAGATGTCTTACTAAAACTCATATGATCAAGATCATGGACAGCACCACAAGATGCCTCAAGAAATTTGCTACAGGTTTCGAACCTCTAGCCTGTGGCTTAGACGAAACATATGCTTGTATTTGCTTATTGGACATCCCCCGCCTCCAGAATTTGTTGGCCTTCTTGGCGACGCTTAATTGTGTTGCTGAAGAGTCTGAGTACAAAATTGACAAAGACTATAGCTGCAGTGTTGATGCTCCAGTCAGTGATGTTCAAAAAGGTATTTCATTAAGCGATGATTTATCTCTTCTCATTTTGAACAAGTTTTTGTCTACAGTTGATACAATTTCTACATCCAAAAATTCCATACATGATTACAGTACTGATCCTGTCCACCCTGACGATGGAGTCATTGGTAGAGAGGATTTTATATCCTGGATATACACATCTATGTCCACTGATGAAGAACTTAAATCATGGATTCATGCAAGGGAAGAAAACAGATGTCAGGGAGTGGACATTTTCGTGAATTTGAGAAAGATTTTTAATGAGATACAGAACCTTTTGTTGGAGAAACAAAAGAATCTGCGTTATATAGAGGTTTTGGATGCGACTTGGCACCACTGTCATCAACAACATAATAAAAGGAGTGGAGAAACTGAAAACATTCCTCTTGAAAGTTTAGAGGCCATCTTAAGGAAGCGCCAGGAAGCACTTGCAGAAGGAGAAGACAATCTTGAAAGAGATGTTATTGCACTTGTGCTTAAAGAAGCACAGGTTTTGGATGCTACTCAAACTATACATGGCAACATATCTAGTTCGTCTAATTCGATTTCCAGTCTCAATGATGATTCTAGTACTCAGGACAGTCTCCATCTATCTAACTCAAGCATACTATCAGGATTCACAAGACAAGAGATGGCATTCGTAGTTGAGGTTTGTTTCTTACAGAGTTGTTAAATCTTTAAACAAGAATTTCCCTTTTATTGAAACTCACTAGAATGTATTTTTCTACAGATTACTGTAATTGAAGTAAAGATCAGGCAGAGGGTTGCTTTCATGCGGCAGTTGAAATGTAAGCTTGCTGCCATCTCTGCTTTTGATTACCTCAAAATTATTTTCTTCCTTGTGAAGACATTCTTGCGGGTATGTATCGATTTGAGTCAACATTTTATATTTCTATCACTTCCTCCTGGATATGGCATGTTGAGCTCCAACATTATAATTCCCCTTGGTTGTCTCCCGTTGGCAGGAACATTTGGAGAGTCTAGCAGACAAGGAGGCTGAAATGAAATCTGACGCTGCACGGGAAGGCCTCTTAGCAGAGCTTGAACTTGAGGAGAAAAACAATATCAAGAAAGGGCACAGGAATTCAAAGCGAAAAAAGGAAAAACGGAAAAAGAAAAAGGATCAGAGCAGAGCTAAGGTTTTACCTTTTGGGTTTGATATTGGTTTCTTGTATTGATTCCCATTTACTCTCTTTAAAACTTCTTGATGTGATACCAATCCTTTTTATTTTCTCTATCCTTTCATTTTATTTTGTCTTTTCCAGGACACTGTTGAAACATTGGCTCCAACGTATGAGGAGAGTGTGGAACAAGCGTAAGTCTCCCTGACATATGGACATTATATAGATGGATGTACTAAAAATAATCTTATAGTGAATGACGTCCTTTCAAGCAAAAGTGTGGCCCTTCATATGTCCATGCCATGCAAACTGTCTGCTAAATGTGTTCCCCCATAATTCCCTCCATATAAGATAGAACAATGGTGAAGAACCAACAAAGTATAATTAGTGCAGCCCAATTCAAGGCATGATTTCCAGTTTTCCATATTGATGGTGTATTGGATGCTGTAATCAGAAATACAATTGAAATATTGAAATCGAGTCAACAGTTTGGTTTGTTTTGATTCCCAGGATTGTCTGAACTTGATGGGACATCCACTGAATGAACTGTATTCTGGCAAACTTCATGGTTGGAAAAGGCACAATTTTCATATTTCTGGGAATTCCATGCATTGAAGATCCAATATCCACTTCTAGGAAGGAAAATATTGGGACCACTTTTGCTTGTTAATATTACTATATAGTAGAAGAAGACTAATTTCTGTAGAAGAACAGGGGCATTTTTATTTAAAAAGGTATACGCTACAGAGTCTGCCTAATATAGAATTCTTGGTTTGTGTTTCTTCTAAATTACTTCTGAAATTGTTTGAAGAAGATGACTAATTTCTGTAGAAGAACAGGGATATTTTTATTTAAAAAGGTATACGCTGCAGAGTCTGCCTAGTATAGAATTCGTGGTTTGTGTTTCTTCTAAATTACTTCTGAAATTGTTGCTCTCTGAAATTGAAGACTTGATACCTTGACCATTCCCATTATATTAGGCAATGCATCCCATGGATTCGTAAGATATCTTGATGAGTATAAAAAGTGGACCTGAAATGTTTTCAAGGGCTCACCTTCCATCAGGATGGTTGTTTTGGCTGCACCAACACTATTTAATTCCTTGACCTTCAAGCCTAAGGATTTGTATCTAAATTCAGCATCTTTATTGAAATGTTGCTGACCATGTTGAAAACTTCTAAATCCATTTCATTGAGTCAGTTGAGTTTCTTGGATTGTTCTTAATTTGGTATAGCCCTCCACCTTGCATATGCGTTTAACTTTTTATTTCTATGCGCAAAATGGACAAGGAGATGCCATGTTTCCTTCCTTTTCTTTTCTTAGATATGCCATGTTTCCTCCCTTTTCTTTTCTTTCTTTCCTTTTTATTCACCGTAATTTTTTTTTCTGTGTTCCTTCCTGCTACACTTTGCGATCAGGCCTGTTTCCTTTCTCCTTTTTACTTTTCTTTTCATTTTTTTCCCTAATGTATTCCTTGTTGCTATTTTGTGATCAGGAGTTTACCTTCCATTTTGTATTTTTCTGCAGTCCCTTAAATCCTGCCATTTTTTTGTTCTCTTCTGCAGCCCTTTGCTTTATGCCACTAATATTGAACTCAATAAGAGGGGGGAGATTGTAGTTACAGAAAGAGACCATGACTCGAAACAATTAGGAAAGGCATTTGACTGCTATACTGAGCTTGAGGCTGATGAGTCTCTTGATTATCAATGGGAAATAGTAAAACCCAAAAATAGATCAGACAAATACAAGAAGAGAAGCAGAATGCATGTGGACAGGGCTAAGGTGAGAAAAGAATCGCCAACAGATGCAGTGTCCAACACTGGTTATCAAGATGGAGGTCAAGAATTGCAGCAGAGTAAGCAGGTAAGCTTACAGCGTGACCACTTTCCAGTTAGTTTGACCTTGAAGCTTGGTGATGAAATGTATGGGGATGCAAGATATCAAGCTGATCTTGAAAAAGCTATACAAGAAAGCATTGGTACATATCATAACACTTAAAATATCCTTGTATACTCTCTTGGCTAGTTTTCATTCTTTTATTATTATTTATATAGAACAATGTGTGATAGTGTTTGAATTACCTGTTGGGAACAAAAATCTTTATATTTTACTTTGGATATTAGGTGGTCAACATCCTGGCGATAGCAATATGAAAGGAGTAGAACAATCAGGTGATGAAGGGCATAGTGATGAAAGATTTCAAGCTAACCTTGTAAAAGCTATACAAGAAAGACTTGGTACATATCATACCACTTAAAATATCTTTGTATACTTTCTGGCCTCTTGTCATCCTTTTATTCTTATCTACTTAATACAACACAAAATAGAGTGTTTGAATTACATGTTGAATGCGGAACTAACATTTTCATATTTCACTTTGGATGTTAGGTGATCAAAGTCCCGGCAATAGCAATGTGAAAGTACTAGAGCAATCAGGTGGTGAAGAGTTAGGTGATCAAAATGTTGGCGATAGTGATATGAAAGTACTAGAACAATCTGCTGATGAAGTGTTATCTGATCAAAGTCCTTGCAATAGCAGTACACACATATTAGAACAATCAGGTGATGAAAGATTTCAAGCTGACCTTGGAAAAGATATACAGGGAAGCATTGGTACATATCATAACACTTAAAATATCCTCGTATACTCTCTGGCCTCTTTTTCATTCTTTTGTTCTTGTTCACTTATTACAACACATAACAGAGAGTATTGGGATTACTTGTTGAACATGGAACTGCCATCTTCATATTTTACTTTGTATATTAGGTGATCAAACTCCTGGCTATAGCAATACCAAATTAAAAGAGAAAATAGGAGATGAAGAGTTAGGTGATCAAAATCCTAGTGATAGCAATACAAAAATGCTAGAACAATCAGGTTATAAAGAGTATGGTAATGAAAGATTTCAAGATGACACTGAAAAGGCCATACAGGAAAGAATTGGTACATATCTTACCACTTAAAATATCCTTTTATACTCTCTGGCCTCTTTTTCATTCTTTTATTGTTATTTACTTAGTACAAAACATAATAGAGGGTATGAGTCGTTGAACATGGAACTAACTTCATATTTTACTCTGGATATTATTTGTCTTTGGTAATGAGGAAAGGAAGGTGGAAAAGTTTTCAAACCAAACTTGTCCACCACCTTTTTCACACCTTGACATCTTAACTACCCAACAGCCCTACTTGTCCTCATTATTACCTATATTTTAGAGTATTATTTTCCATATTTTTATTCAAAAAGCCAACTTATTTTTATCTTTATTCATTCTATTTCTTATCATTACCCCCTGTTACATCACCTCATTTCTCTCACTTTTCCATATTCCTTTTATTCTCACCTCTTTTCCTCATTCCCAAACACAACCTAGGTGATCAAACTCCTTGCAATAGCAATGCCAAAATACAAGAGCAATCAGGAGATGAAGAGTTTGGTGATCAAAGCCCTGGCAATAACAATTCGAAAGTACGAGAACAATCAGGTGTTGAAGAGTATGGCAATGAAAGATTTCATGGAAAAGCTGTACAGAAAAGCATTGGTACCTATCATACCACTTAAAAATATCCTTGTATACTCTGTCCTCGTTTTTGTTCTTATGCATTTATGTTTTGTCTATATCAACTTTGTTAGTGATTTCATTCAAATTTTTGGTCGCTTCAGCCTTTAAACTTCCACTATTGTTTTGAATTGAGTTCCTGTGCCTCTCCCTTGGACCTAAGTAAATTATCTGAGCCCTGGTATTTGAAAATTACCAAGAAAGAGATTTTTATTTTTTTTTTTTGTAGAAAAAGAAGACAAACCAAAATCATTTTACTTTAATATATGGGGACAGACACCTTTGCTCGTGGCACATGTTATCTGGATACTGTGTATCTCTTGTGAGTTCATGCATTAATTTAGATTCTTATTTTCAGATGGACTGGAAATCAGTGGATTATTCTCGAGGTTCCTTAAGTTAGTGTTATTATTATTCTTTTTTAATGGTAAGAGGCTAGAGCACTGAGCTAAGAGCACTCTTCTTGCAATTGTATTGCCTAGATTTCACTTGAAAACTATTAACCACAGGCGTTTTTAAGTTGTTCTGTTAAGGCTCTAATGAGAACTATTGATCTGCTTTTGAAAAATATGCGTGTATGTCTGAAAATAACAATAGTCATCTCCCCTCAATCTGTTTTCTCACCCAGGTTATAGTTCCATAATCAAGTTAACTTCTTCATTAATATCCTCCTGGAAGTTATTTTCATACTTTGTTTTTGAAATTAATTGATGTTGCTTTTTAATGTGACCTAAACATGCATCTAAGAGAATACTCAAGTAGTATGAAAGAAAAATTTACCCCGTGAGACTATGTCGACAATAAGGAAAATGACATTATCTAAATGGCAAAAAGAATGAAAAGAAAAAATAATTTTAGTAGGAAAGACACGGATTGACAATAGCAAATATAGTTATAAAGTGGAAAATGTAGGATTGTAAAAGTAAATCTCACATCAAATAAAGAGAAGGAGAAAAAACCTTCTTCCATCTTTATTTCAAACCATCCAAACATTCCCTTAGCGATCATTATCTTGATGCTGATGTCTAATTCACATGGAAAAGAATATACTATCTGCAATATGTGAATCATAATTTCCCTCTTCATTCCTTTAGCATCCGAATTAAAAATGAAGTCATTATCGTTTTGCCTCATAGCTTATGAAGAGGAAAGAGACAATCGTTCAACTTAATGGCCCCCTAGTCTTTGTAGTCTTCCTTGCAAATTCCCTAAAATTGTGACATCTCATCTTTGTTTTCTGTACTGATACTAATAGGTTATCTCCTCACAATGTACACAAGGCCTCCACCAACACCATCTATTGCACCATGGATTTCATCTTTAACAATATTCCAAGGAAATAAACAAACATTGATAAAATTAAGTAAAGACCTCACTTTTGTCTATTTTTATGTTTATTTATCCAACATAATTTTTAGTTTTTTCTTGATCTTTTGCATAATAAGTGAGTTTTTAATCTTATTCCATTTGATAAATTTGTAATTTTCTATATACTTTTTGTAACCATTTTATAGATTATGGTGATTAACGAAACTTATAAAGTTTGTTAAGGTTATAATCATCTTTGTTAAGATATTTCAGTCAATTGGGACATGCAAGATCTCCTAGAATGGTTTTCCAGTTGTACTAGCCTACAAGGAAATAAATGTAAATGGAAACCATTAAAGTAGAGCTAGAGAAGCACTCTGTGATACCCTGACTTTCCTATTTCGGTCAGGGATCACGTTACCAAGTTAACACTTGAAACAAGTGAAGATTCGCAAGGTCAAACCATTTATGACCGCCCAAGATCGCTAGAAGTTAATCTCAAAGCTTAATCACAAGATCATACCTCTTTGCATCACAACCAGAGCCTATATACATAACTAGTTCATCCACTCTAAGTATATACCACATAATTCACATTTACATTGTTTCAAAATGGATTGAAATCTACATGTTCTACATTAAGCAAAAATTGGGAATCCTCGGCTCATTTTCTTCAGTAGCTTCTGTAATTCTAGCTAGCGTTTGGTTTTTTCCTTCCCCTAGGATTGATTTTATTTAAAACAAATCATAAGCTAGGGCTCAATAAGCAAGCATGTTTACTTTTTGAATCATTTTCAAGTCATCTTGAAGAATGTTAATCATTATAAATACAAAACACTCATGTAAATCAATCATTTAATATCATGTGTCATGCTCATGCTCATTCTCATATGCATGCATACGTCGTGTTTGATTCTGAGATTTACCCTGCAACACTATGACCACCGCCCCGTCTTGCTAAGCCGAGACAGCCCATTCGTCTATACCTGTCAATAGCCTATACCAAGCCAAGTCAAGCCTTGCGTCTAAACCCGTCAATGGCTTGAATCTGTGCTCTTTTATACAGTCATGCATTTTCATGTCATGTGATGCCTTATGCATTAACATGCTTTATAAGATTTGTAAATCATTTGCCATATCATGTATAATCAACTCAAAGCATAAATCATTATACTAAAGTTAACAATGAAAATGTAATGGGTTGAAATTAACGTGAAAACATATAAGTGCTTGCTTACCTTGTAAGAGGCTTGGAACTCTTGATATCTTTTTCACCCTTTTACTTTAGCACTCACTTTCCTTCTTGCCTCCTAGTTTCATAGAATAATGCACATTTAGCTCCCATCACATGATGCGCTTATCTCACCTATTCACCAATTTTCCTTGTTCCCAAATATGGATACTCTAAAATCGAATGGGTTAATCCTGGGTCTAAATTTCATCTTCTTCCACTCAAACATTCATTCCCTGGTTTCATAAAATATTAAAATTTATCTGACAATGCTTAAACAGCCCTTGGATCCATTACTGAAGGGGGTTTTAAATTTTCAGCATCTTATATTCATACTCTGATTTGGGTCACAAATTTTTCAGAGGCCCATCCCACTTGTTTTTCCACATTTGGACCGTTGATTCTCTGGAAGATAATGTAGGGAAGATTACATAAAAATGTCAAGTGAAACAGCCCATTAGATCTCTTGATCTGAGCCATTCATACCTTAATTTCGTCATTTATTTTCGCCTCTGTTTTTCAGGACGCGGTAGCTTACTACAGTCTCATAAATGTATATTTATACCTTGATTTTTGGCATATAAACCGTACATTAGAAATAAAACTAAATTTAATACATATTACCTAAATTTCAAGCCCATCTGACCGTTCAATTGTGAGATCTGATTCCACCTTTCCCACCTCGCCAGACTGTCAGTTTCTGGACAGTTACTCATCAAGACCGTAGATGGCCCATTTATCATGATCCGATCGTTTTGAAATTTACAGAGGGAACGGAAAACTACTTTTTCTTTATTTCCACCAAGTTTTACAGTTTGATCATGGCTCAATTGCAAACGGAGAATTTTTCTTTAAAGCTCAATTTTCTCTTTTGAAAGGGTAGAGGTGGGTTTACCTGTTTCTTCTCTTCTTAATCGTTCTTCCTTCTTCCCCCTTTTTGCGCTTCTATTTTTCTTTCCTCCCCTCGTTCCAACAACCTTTCCCCTTGCTTCCGTCTCTGTTTTGTTTTGTTTTGGTTTTTTTTTTTATTTTTTTTTTTTTATGCAGGACTCATCTCTTGCTATCAATTACTGTGCCCTTATCTCCTTTGTACGTGGCAAGGCCACCTCACTGCCTCTAGAAGCTCTCTCGCCACCTCACCTGGTAGTTGGCGATCACACACTCAAATGGAGAAAAATGCACACCTTAGCTCAGAGAGAGTTCTCTAGCACAAGGAAGCTTCATAAAGATCAAATTTTTGGAGGAAGCGACTTTTAGGAGAAATAGTCGATTTTAATGGAAAAACTGGTTAGCTCATTTGAACATGAAAAATTCCTGGAGTTTGAATGGCAAATATCATTCAACATATTTGAAAATCAGTCTAACTTCTTGGAAAATTGTCAATTGTTTTTATCGGAATGCCAAGAAGTTTCTAGAGTTTTGATGAGGAAAGTCAATCAACTTTTGTAGAAAATCAGTCGACCAATTTGTATTGGCAAAATTTTAAAAAAAAACTCTAGAGTTTTGGTCGGAAGCAAATTAGTTGACCAATTTGTAAATCAGTTGACTCTGTTATCAGTCAAGTCTCGCGCAGACAAAGTTGAAAAATCAACTTTATGAAACCAGGTAACCCAAGACCGGTGGCCTGTTCTCCCCTTTCAAGTGCCTGGTCCTATGCTCCACATCAAAAATCATTTCCATAAACTCAAAGTCCTTAGTTCTTGGTGAGAGAGCCCACTGAATGGATTGTTTGCATTCTAGTCTTAGATTTTCAACCCTTTTTAAGCCTTAAGAGACATTCCTCAAGAGTTTAGCCCGGAACACATGAATAGACTTGGTTAGGCAACAAGTGAAGTGCAAAAAAAGTTTCGTTTATCATTAAAACTACTTTTGCAAACTATCACACATTTGGTGGAGCTAAAATATTTATCTAAAAGACAAAAAGAGAGAGAGAGTCTCCCATTTCCATTATATATATATATATATATATATATACATACACACACACACACACACACACACATATATATATATATATATATATATATATATTAGAAGGGACGTGTCCT
>JAYJMB010007666.1:0-52347 GCA_036873735.1 Pouteria campechiana
CTTCGTCGTTGCTGATGCCATCAGCTAGTCGGACGGCTGCTCGGATGTGGCCAGGTGGTTTCCTTTGATTTTACATAACTCAACAACATGATTGGAAATGGTGATTGTATTCTAGATTTTGGATTTTGATTTTCAAGGGAGACTTTGTTGAATTTCTGATAGAAATCCCATTAAACATGATTAAATTTGGAGGGGAAATAATGAAATGTATTGGGATCCTGGAAGGGGACCCGAGTGCCCCCAACCTAAAAGTGGAAACGTAAAGGTGAAAATAAAGGCAAATGAGTAAGGTCTCACCTTGGAAGGCAGGGTGTGACAGAGTGGTATTAGAGTCCAATAACTTATCTGTGTGATAAGTTGAAGTTGAGAGATTAGCCTAGAACCATGATGGCATCGGATTTTTGGAAAAAAATAGAAAATGACATACCAATAAGAGTTTACAATTTTTTATGATAGAAAAAATGTAAGAATGAAAGTGAAATGTCATTTGTGTGTTGAAGGCATGAGTTAGGGAAAAGAGGCATTTGGAATTATTGGTAGAAATGTTATTCATATGAATGGATTTGATATTGTACAAATGATATTGATATGAAATGAATATGATGATGCTTTGATAGTACAAAGATTATTTGATTATATATATAGTGAGTGATGTGTAATTGTTATGAGCAGAGTAGCGCAGGGAAGCATGATGATGCTTATATGTTTCTTAATTGAATGTTTGAATTGTTAATTATTTTATAGAACATATGAATATGAAATTATGAAATTATGAAGTGTAGGGATGATTGTTGAAAATTGAATTCTGTATAGTTTGTTTAATCAAATTGTGATGGAATCATTGGATTCCTTTGGGTTATGGTTGTATGAATTTTGCTGATTATTTGATTGCTTTAATTGAATATGGCATGCTATAGTAATATATTTGCTTGTTCAAATATATATTTAACTTAGAATTGAAAGAGTTTTGTAATGAATAGTAGTTTGAAATTAAGGACTCCTTGATGGATTTTGATTATGATGAATGATATATTGATATATAATTGAATAACTTGCTTCTGAGTAATTTAATTGAATGATTGGATAAGGAATAATGACTATTCAATTTGTTTGATTCCATGGGAACTAGTGTAAGTGATGTGTTAATGTTATGAATTGTAAGCATAAAAGTTTGCATTTTGGATATTCATTTATAAGCTGTTTATCTGGTTATTTGTGAAATTGTAGTATCATTGTGATATTGTATTATATGATGAAATGATGTGAATTATAATTGATAGAAATTTTATATATGAGAAATATTGAAATTGAAATTGTTAATAGAAGGATTGGAATTTTATATGGTGTTGGGATGGCTCAGAGGTGTGGATATTGTGAAGGTTTGGTTTGAGTTTAGTTATTTGACTAAGGTTTGAGACAATTGGTTATTTAGAAAATTTTGATATTTGGCTATTAGATAGAAGTTGGACATTTAATTGTTTGATTGAGTTTGGATATTTGCCTATTGGGATATTTGGTTATTTGATTATGGCTTAGACACATGATTGAGGTTCATGCTTATATTTGGATGCCTCTTGCAATGAAATTGATATATATTTAAGAATTGGATACTTGCTAGAATTTGATTGTTATGTATTTGAGGTTTGGATACCTACTAGGATGGCTAATTTGGATATTTGGGATCCCGCCCATGATACGGCTTTGTTTGTTGCTACCGCCAGTGATCACGAAGAGGCCTGATTAGCCTATTGTATGGGACTCCTTTACTTATTTTGTGGGGGTGGATGGAGAACTTGTGATGTCTGGGTTGCAATGATGGTGAAATACCATGTGATCATAGATTCCATAACATGTGTAGCCAAATTGCAGGGATGGACCGAAACACACTGCAATTGTAAGATGGTTGAGTCCCTTTTGTTAGTGGCTGAGTTGACTTTGATGATTGTGGTTGTGTCCACTTTGTTCATGGTCAAGATCACTTGGTTTGTGGCTGTGTTCACTTGCTTGGTAGCCTCTTAAGCTTGGTATAGGTTGATAGCAGGCAATGGATGATTGAAAAGTTTGGTATGAATACCGAGATAGAGATATTGAGGATCCATAAATGAGTAGAATCTATTGAACTTAGATAGTCTTGTAATTTTTTGATATTGTTTGTATTAGCTACATGATAGTAGTTCCATTTGTGAGTAGTTGTGAAAGCCCCAAGTTGGCTATTTGATTTATTTACTAGAGATTATCTAGCTAAGTTGGATATTGAATACTATTGCATGATATGATTGATTATTGTAAATGATACAATGTTTGATATTGCTAAATCATTTAGTATGTGTACTATAAGTGAGATATTCATGTATATTGATTACCAATGGATTGTATTATAATTGAACTAAATTGTTGTGATTGACAAAATTATTATAGACTTTTCATGTATTGGATTGATTATGAAGTCATAAAGTATTGGATTCAAACTGATTTGAGAATGTGATTGTGTATTTGTACTGATAATGAAATTGTAGATGGATGTATTGCATATAATATGAGTAATAAATCAATTTTGTAATTGTTTACTTTTGTGGTCATTTATGAAAGAGCATGGTTATTATAGTAAATAAATAATCAGATACTTTTGGCCTTGGTGAAATATTATCGAAACCTAGTGCTAATTAACATGTTTTTGAGAAATGATTGATGTAATTAGGTCGAATCAAGTTGCAATGGTGAACAAGTTAGGAATTGAATTAAAATTTGAGAGATTGAGAAAAATTATATGATATTGAAAGTTTTGAGGACAAAACGTTTTGTAAGGAGGGGTGTCTGTAACACTTAGGGTGTTGACAATGAGGAATTTTTTTTTGTCAAAACTTATATTTATGTATGAGATAATTTAATGTGAGCTAAGTGAATTTATGAGAAAAACTACGATGGGCTAAGTTATTGGGTTAAATATTGATATGATTTTAGTATTTGAGGAGGAATTAAAGAGGTACTTTAATGTGATTTCATTATGTTCATATGTCATGATTAATGAGGGATTAAATACATAAGGGAAAATCAAGGTTTAAAGTAGTGAAAAAAATCCACAAATTAGCGGATAGCAAGTTGAGCTGCAACACCGAAAAATGATGCCGCGACATTGCTTTAGAAGAGGAAAATTTGGCATCCAGCAGGAGGATGCCGCATCACTGGACTGGATGCCATGAAATCCAAATTTGATATCGTGACATCACTTTAGCATGGGGAAAAGTTTTGGGCAGTCAGCGACTTGATGCCACAGTATCGGTTTTTGATGCTGAGACATTGTTTCGGTGGCGTGTTGGAGCACTGAAAAATTTGACTTTTTAAAGGCCGAATCCCATTTTGTTTTCATTTCTATCCATCCCATTTCTTCTCCCATGCCCCAAACTTCATGCCCTTGCCCCGTTTGACCCAAGTTCTTGTCATTTGGAGCTAGAAATAAGTGAATTTAGAAGGATAATCATTCAAGCATATGCATGGTGATGGGATTTTGGCATTTGGACAGTGGAAATGGAAGCTGATCCGATTCTTCAACAAATGGAGTCCACTATTTTGAGTTTTGGGCTTGGATTCTTGTCCATATCTAAAAGCCATGCTTAGATTCCAATGTAAGATACTTTTCCCCATCCAAATTTGAGTTTTTATATAACTAGGGTTTTGCAAATCATGACGTTTTGGGAAAATGATAGATTTAGATGCTAAAACATGGGGGATATGAATTATTCATGCTTAAAGATGTTTTGAAACTACTTTGAGCAAGAAAAACCATGATTCATGCTAAGCTAGGGTTTTGAGAATAGTGAAATTTGGAAATTTTGTGAAATTATCATGGGGTAAATGTTTAAATGCTTATGATGTTTAGAGGCATATTTGGGTCGGTTTAGACTAATGAAATCGAATAATTGACTATACCCTAGTTAGGGTTAATGAGAGTTTTCATGTTTGGCTCATGTGAGCCACAAATCGATGTAATGTTTAAATAGATTGTTATTGAAGTTAATTACATGTTAGAATAATAATATAATGATTACATATGGTTGGAAGTGAGATTCCTTAAGAACCCTTGCCGATTATGTTAGATTTTGACTATTCTTATATCGTATGGATACGAATGGCCTATATGGGTTTGTTGTGATAAGAGAGGTTAGGGCGTTTATGCTGAAAAATGATATGAACCATGACATAATGATATACAATGTACAATGAGTAAGGAAGACATGCCTCAGGATTATATATATGACTACATGACTTATGCACTTAAGGAAATAATTAGCAATGAATGAGGATTTGATAACCTCATTGATTGGAAATTTGTAAGAGAAGTAATTGTTTGGCTTGATATATTTGAGTGAAATCATTTTGTAATTGAATGGGATTTTGCTTCGTACAGCATGATTTGAGAAGGATGAAAAGGAATGTGACTGGAAGAGTGAATGATGATTCGTTAGTAAGTAAGTAGGCATTTGTTTATACTAAATGGCTAGGGATAATGTTTATCCCTTTGTTTGAAATCTTGGCATATTTGGTTGAATGTATCAGGTTAGCCGATCGGTATGAATTTAGACATGTATATTTGACTGGGGATAGTAGATATCCCATGTTTATTAAGATTGATGTTACTTAGTTGTTAGGGATAATGAATGTCCCTTGGATTAGAATGATTGATGTTTGATTTAACTTGAATATCTAATGTGAGGGATAGAAATTATCCCTTTGTTGTATGTTTAAATTGAAAATTGATTCAATATGAGATAGATTGGTTGAATGGCAATACAAAGATTCCTTTATTTGATATTAATTGATGAACATATATCCATTTGTGATTATTTATAATTATGGATACTGATTGTTTAATATGGGAAGAAATAGATTCTGGGTTGTGGGTAAGTTAGGCTAGTTGAGCCAATTATAATTTGAATGATAATTATTAGAATTTTAGTTTTATACATGATTGGAAATGATGATTGTATTCTAGGTTTTGGATTCTGATATTTTCAAGGGAGATTGTCAAATTTTTGATAGAAATCCCATTAAAAATTATTAAATTTGGAGGAAAAATACTGAAATGTACTAGTGTCCTGGAAGGGGACCCGAGTACCCCCACCCTAAAAGTGGGGTAGTTGAGGTGAAAATAAAGGCAAATGAGTAAGGTCGTGCCTCGGAAGGTGGGGCGTGACACCATCTTATACTCATGACTGTGTTTAAAGGGAAGAGAACACAAAATAGGTGATAACTATCCCATTCACCCCTTCATATCCTCTATGTGAATTATCTTTTTGTTGCCAACAAAATGTAGGAGAAGAATTGAGGAAGACTTGTTAGTCAAAAAGGGGAGAAGGGGAGAAATATGTAGAAGACTTGAAAATAAATTGAAGAGATGATATACAAATCTTTAAGATTTGTCATGACTTGTGTCTCAAGGAAAATGTAGCATCATGTGTCATGACTAGTTTCCATAGGTTTCTATATTTAAATTAAATAGGGGAAGTTTGATCATTATCACATTCTTTAATTGTCACAAGTCTTCAAGTTTTGTCATCATCAAAAAGGGGGAGATTGTTAGGTTTATTGTATTTAATTTTGATGACAACAAAACTTGTTTTTGACTTGATCTATGTTAGTGATGATTTTAGTTCAAGAAGCTTGAAATGAAGAAAGATATGCTTGGCATGTATGTTCACTATTAAAGATATCTTGTCTACAAGAATATTACATAAGGATAATTATTTTAGAAAGTGAAGAAATCATCATGATTCATACTGCATTCATCTTCGATTATCATATTGTGATGAGTTGGATAGTTTACATGCTTTTGTTAAAGAAACAAAATATATATGCTTCATGGAGTCACCATCCTTATAAAAAGAAAGAAATTGTAAGTGAATGAATTCATGGAGATCGAAAACATAATATGTGATTGAATGCATTTATCCATGATCTACAACTTGTGGAATCTATTGTGAATAATCATATATGAGATACTAATCAAATTTATCAAGGGTTCAAGAATTGCAAAGTATAAAAATGTTGAGTGTAGGACCATAATCACTTAGAACAGCTGCCTGCGGGTATTGCTTGCCAATTTTAGACAAAGAACATCTTCCAAAGATACTGCCTGGTAGCTCTCATATTGCCTATGCATATAGCCTGTGCCACAGTCACTTGGCCCTGCCGCCTGTAGATGGACAACAAGGTGCATCTAAAAGTTTTACATAAAAGTGATTACAGCCTCTTGAATATACTGCCTGCCATATCACTTGGTGCACAATCGATTGTCCAAGTTGCATGTGCCTACTACCTGTCGACTCATAATGGTAAAAAATCCAAACATTGTAGGCCTCGTAAAAGCCATTCAACTTTTCCAATGGTCAATATTTTTGAAGATATATTTAAGGAGAAGTAGTGGGATGTTTTCAATAACCGAAGAAGCATGAGAATTGAGCTTAAACCTTCTATAAATCTTTGTAACCCTAGGCCAAAAATTTCAACTTTCAAAGATTCATTCAAGAGCTTCAACCTTCAAAAATCTTCAAGGCTTACTTCTTCATACACAAAGGGAAGATCTTTTGCATCACAAAGTGTTACTTAAGATCGAGTCTTCCACACTTGATTGAGATATTTGTAAAGTGTGCTTAACTTTCATATCATTATATCTTTTTAATTGACTTGAGTTGGTAAGTCTTGACTAGGCTCAAGAAGAGTTGTGATTGTCTATTAGAGTGTAAACAAGATCTACATTATTACGCCCCATAGAGCAAATCTAGAAGAGTGCTAGGTGTACTAGTCTATGCCCCCTAGAGCAGATCTAGAAGAGTGCTAGGTGCATTGTTTTATACCCCCTAGAGTTGAAATCTAGAAAAGTGTTAGGTGCACTAGTTTATGCCCCCTAGATTTGGAATCTAGAAGAGTGCTAGGTGCATTATTGTATTTCCATTATATGAGCTAGTGGAACCCAAGGCACAAGGAGTGTGCTTTTGGAAGAGTGGAGTAGAGAGGTTGCCTGAACCACTATAAAAATTATATTATTTGTGTGTGCTATTTGTGATTGGTTTACTTTCTTTGCACTTTATTGCTTCAGTATTTATTTCATATTGCATTACACACAAGTACCAAAAAGAGGGAAATTAATCCAATAAGGGTTAACCAACAAATTTTTATAAACCCAATTCACCCCTCCCCTCTTGGGTTTAGTCAACCTACAGGGACCACAACTTACAATAAAACTATTCATTATCGCTTTTAGAAACAAGAAGAACTACTCTTGAAAATGTATGTAAAGATTATGGCTGGGGGTAAACCTACTAACAAATTTGAATCCAAGTGAGATGGGTCATATGTAATCCAAAAATTCTCCACCAACCGGTCATATCACATCACAAACCATGCTGAAGGAGGACTACCCTTTAATGGCGAGTGTCTTAAGAGACACCACCTATAAAACATGAAGTGTAAATTTAAATTTTTATACAAAAGCCTTTACAGGAGATACATAGAATGATAGAAATGAGCAAATATAATAAGAGTTTGACAACATGAAAGTATTGACACTTAAGTTGAGAAATGTGATACCCCAAAATTTTGAGGTAAGGGAAATTTCTTAAATAGTTATTTTGTACAAATTGGGCATAGGAGTTCATTTAAACTTTGGAAAATATTATGTGGGTAACTTAATGGAAATGAAAGAGATAATTAAGAATATGTGGATTAAAAATTGGTTACATGGATTATGGCAAAAAGATTGCTAAAAAGGGCTGCAAAAAGGTTGCATATACATGGTTTAGTGTGCACCACCAGAGCACTAAGGAGGAGTAGCTTTATATGCTTCATCACCCCCAAGCCCTAGCCATTTTTGTGGCTTCTTCACCTCTCCCATGCCCATCTCTTTCTATCCCCTATTTTACACCTTGTTTCATCAAAATTTTGTGGGGAAAATTGTTACGCGAGTGTGTACTGCCAACCCTAAGTGAGAATTTCTTCCTTTGATTTCTAGAAGAAGAAATGAAAATCTAGAAAAATTCACCAAAGTAGCTTCTGGTTGTAGTTAGAGGAAGAAATTGAAGATTTGGGAGTGAAATTAATAAAGAATCATAGTGGTGAGTATTTTCCCTAACTTAATTTGTAATTTTTGTTAAAAGGGGGGGGGGGGTTCTTATTTTACAATTCCATGAGGCTAGGGTTTGAATTTAAAGGGGATGTCTTTGTATTTTCATGAGTGGTTGGCTAGCATGTTTAATTATGATGTTAATGGTGGAATCTGACCATGAGAAATTATGGCAAATGGTTGTCTAAGAACCAAATAGCCACATCTTAGCTTTATGCAGTGTATGTTGGGAATAAGTGAGTTAGGAAGGGAATTCATGAATTTTAGGGCATAACGGTGTAGTTAGCAAGCTAAATTTTATGTCAATCATGTGGAATCATAATTTTGTAATGTTAGAAATGAATTTTAGTTATTACACTTTGCTGGAATTGAGAATTTGAAATGATGCACGTGATGAAATGACACTATGAAAAGCATATTAGGTGTTTGATGAAATGATGCTATGAAAAATAAAGAGCAATTTAGTGGTTTTACCACAACTCTAATTGTCCATTACTTAGGCATTGGATAGGTATTATGGATATGTAATAAGATAAGGATATATCTTGAAAAAGGGTGGATGAATTTAATTAGAATGAAAATTAAGTTAGAACTATTGTTTAGACATATGTGAATTTCATTTGGGACACATGTGATGTGTGTAGGATTGGATTGAGTTATGGTCAAGCTGTTGAGTTGGAAAGCAAGGAGTGTGAAAGTGTATTCATAAAGGTAAGTAGGTTTAGTTTCATTATACACATGAATGTGAAATTTGATGGGGATAGTGAATACCCCATGATCTTGTATACATGCACTGTGGTTTATATGATGTTTAATTTATTGAATTTTGAATTGAATTGATGAATTCATATGTTCTATGTTTTTGGTTTGAAAATTGAATTTGGTTATATGCGTTCAACTAATTTGTTTTGATATGTCACATAATTTGATGGGGATAGAGTGTATTCCATGATTTTGTAAGGGATAGAGTATATTCTATTGTTTTGAATGATGTTTATGATATGGCACTATGATTGAATTGATGAAATAGGCATTGTAATGTGTTTAAATTGGAAATGGAATTCAACCATATATGTGTTCAGTTGGTAGCTATGAGGTGGCATTGCATAGCATTACATTACATGGTTATAAGAAACATGGATCATAATGGTCATGAATCAATCAATTTGAGATGGGGGAAATTGTCTAATAGTTATGAAGGAAATGCATGGATGTAGTTAAGGAAACTACAATTGAATGGCCTAAGAAAATCTCAAAAGAAAGGAAATAGCAAAAATAAAGAAAAATGGGTAGTGGATTTTGGAGCCGTAGCTCCAAATATGGAGCCTCGATGCCACTTCATAAAAAGTTGCAACGATGGTTAGCAAATTCTAGCACCATGGCACCATAAAGCGAAGCTAGTACGGGTTGATGCCATTTTATGGTGTTTCGCCCCAGAACCCTTGTGATGTAATGACCACTGGAGAGAGCCTTCAAGGGGATTTAATGTAGGATTTCTTAGAGGCTTTAGAAAGAGAAAAGTGGTGATAGTGCCATTGTGCGACCAATGTGACATGAACATAATAGTACTCAAGTGGCATAAAGCTGAAATGAACATGATAGTGCTTTAGTGACACAAACACATAAAATATGGTGTCAGATGGGGGATGTTTGGATGGATGGGTGGTTGTTATTTAATATATCATGATATTATGTCAGATGGGGGGATGTTTGGATGGATGAAGTTAGTAATTGTGACTCTTATGAAATATTGTGGACATGCATTTTTGAATGACAAAGATGTAAAACGATATGTCTAGATGACCAAACATGATATACCCGCAAGGTGTTGCCCTGCCTGAGTGGCACTGTCCTAAAATGATATGATACCCATGGGGCATCGCCATGCCTGGGTGGCATGATCATGATATGATATGATGCCTGTGGGGCATCGCCATGCTTGAGTGGTATGGTCATGATATGATATGACACCCGTGGGGTATCAATATGCTTGGGTAGGATGGTTATGATATGATACAACACCTATGGGGTGTAGATATGCCTTTGGTGGCCTGAATGGGCATGCCTTTAATGGCACTTGCTTTTGATGGCATGAAAATGTTATGACGCCTGTGATATCCATGATTTGTAAAATTGGGCGGTGGTACCTTATAATTCTTACCTAACACCATAGAGGGCAAAAATAAAGTTGTCCCGGACCTAACAAAATTCATAGCCAGGGTTACAGAGATGTACTAATTACACCTTGAAGAAAGGGAAAGGTGATGCTTCATGTCTATTAAATTCATTCCTAGGAATGATATGAAAATGACACAAGCATATCCATAAGAATTCCTTAATGATAAGGCTGATTTTGGTAATAAAATGGAAATGAAGAATCTATGTGGATGAAAACATTTTAATGAAGAGGCTAGCCTAGATAACAATATGATGAGGATGAATGCGCGCAGATGAAATTGCCTTGATGATAAGGCAGTATATGAACCTTGATTATGAGGACGAGTGATAATGAAGCTAAATGCGAGTATGGATTAGGAAGGCATATGCATAATTGGCATGTGGACATTGTATGTCATGAAATTGTATAAATATTTATTTTGATGAGGTTCTTCAAATGGGTTAATTGCTACAATGTGTTTTAATGATCTAATTATTATTTATTGCTTTGCCTACTTACTAAGTTCGCTCGAACTCACCTTATTTTAGTTATAGTTTTGAATTGACAAGTCAGAAGATGGAGTCCAACATGGGGTTGGAGCTCATGATTCGTAATAGGTGGTGATCCTTATGCAAGCTTAAGGATTTTGGATATTAAATTCTCTTTTTGTTAATAATTAGTGTGATATGTATAAGTTATAAATTTAAAAGATTCAAATTATCTATATATTAAGTCATAAATGAATTAATTACATTGGCATGTCAGAATAGTAGAATTTATGTGTGTATATGTAATATCAATTGCCATCATGATGCGACTTGTGATTTTGGGCAAGGCGTTGGTGTGTATGATTATGTATAATGGTGTTCATTGATGTATGAGGTTAGATGAAATGATTATATAGGTATGAAATTGAACATTTAGGGAAGAATCTATGTGAGATTCTCCTTTGAATTGAAATTAGGTAGTGAACTAAAAATGGGGTGTCATAAAAAAGAAAATTAACAAAAATCCTTTGTCACCTATTGAGTGTGAGATTCAGTGACAATAATAATCTCTTGAGTATTAGAGACACTATTGCCAAGTTACTCAAGGCCAGGAGTTGTGAGTTCTGTGAGGTCCCAAAATTTTTGCCACAGGCAGACTGAATATGCAATCTGGGATAGATGATACTTGTGTAATGTTTGATTATGATGGGCATGATTAAATGATGGAGTATCCTAGTACATTAGAAGGGAATTTAGTCACAAAATCTGGTCAAAAGCATTATTAGCAAGTTGTGGGTGCATAGGTAATTAAGTACTATTGAAACATCATTTGGGGGTGGAGCTTAAAATGCTTCATCACCCTTGTTTTAGCAGCAAAAACCCTCCCCAGCCCCAATTCTTGCCCTCCAAGCATTGAAAACTGCTAATTCTTGTAGATTTTGACGTAGGACTGCTAAAAGATTGATAACTGAGTGTGCTGCAATAATTTAACATGGAGAAAATATTGTGTTGAGTGGGTTAGAGCAAGAGGAGTTGTAGAGAATTGAGGTTTCTGCCCCACAGGGCAAGTTGGATGATTCTAGCCGGAGGAAATAGTGAGGTAAGTCGATTCTACTGCTAATCATTAGTTCCTATTAAATATAATTTCTGAATTTTGAATTATAAAGCAAGTCCTTATAGTGGGAAGGTTGGGATTTGGGGAAAGCAAGATTTGAGCAGTGAATTGGATAATTGGGATATGAATTGAAGTGTGACTTTTGTTAAAACTTGTTTATGTGAGTTGAAATCAATATCCCAACTTGTGTAAAGTAGAAGATGTCGGATCAGTAAGTTGCATAAGAGGTGTTTGATGAAATGACATAAACAAAGGTGTAACATGAGTAATCCATGTTGATGATTCCATAATCACCTTTTAATGGAGTTTTTAGATCAGTAATTGGATAAACCCTAAACAAGGTTAGGTTATGGAATAATAATGACCTCTGTAGTAACTAGGTTTTATAAATAGTTAATGCACTTGAATGATTATGGGAACTACATTTCAAGTGTAGGACTTCCAAATTGTAAAGTAAATCATGGGAACACAAAGCCTAAAGCAAGGAGAAGCTTATAGGTTAAGTATAAGGTAAGTAGGTTCCTTTCCTTAGATACATGGTATTAAATACATGTATATGGAGGATAGTTTGTATTTCTTGTTTTTTATAAATGGAAAACATATTTAAATGTGTTTTTTGTATAAAATTTGGATTTAAAATAAGTAAACTTTGTCTTTTTATGAGTTGGATGTAGAAACTTGAATTGTTTATGTGTTTAATTGGATTGTTGAAATGATGCATCTCACAGTGGTCCATTTTGGTTTCACATGGGACATGATTGATTCATGAGATTGAGTCATTGAATTTTGTATTATAGAAGAATAATTGATGAGTAAATGGATGATTGAGTGATGGGATTATAGCTATGAAATGTTAACAAGGAATGGTGGTAAGAAACTTCAAGAAACGTGGATAGTAGGTTCAATGCTGCGACACTGAAATCAAATGCTGCAACACTGAACTCAACATTGTAAGAAACATGAGACAGCAGGTTCAATGCCATGACACTAAAATTGGTGTTGTGGAACTGAACAGTAAAAATATGGAATTTTGGCATCTAGCGAATTGGTGCCACGACACTGAAATTCAATGTCGCGACGCTTAATTAGTTATGAATAGTAGCTTCCCTTTTTGTTGCATTTTGCCTATTTTGTTATTTTGGGTCTATTTGTTATATTTTTGCTATTTTAAATGTATTTTATGTTGTCCTATCATTTATGCTAAATAGTTGAACGAATAGAGTTTAATGACTTAAGCGACATCGATACCTGATATACATATGTACTTATGTTTAATGAATTTAGTGTAAAATTGAGTTTAGTAAAGTGATTAAGAATTGGATGCATGCTTAAGAGTGGATACTGGTTAGAATATAATAGTTATGAATTTGGGTTTGGTTGCTAGCCAGGATGGCTGATTAGATTATTTGTGATCCCTCCTATAAAAGGTTGTCGTTTGATGATGCCGCCTATAATGACAAATAGGTTGAATATGGCCTATTATGTGAGACTACCCTACTTAATAGTTGTGGATGGAGAACTTGCAATCCCTAGGTTGCAATGAGGGCGGGATATTGTAGGCCATGCTAATGATCATATGGTCATGGGTCTCATAACATTTGCAGCTAGGGTTGCAGGGAAGAACCGGAGAACACCAAAATTGTAAGAAGGTTGAGTCCACTTGGTTGATGGCCTCCCAAGCATGGTACTAACTGGTAGTAGGTGAGATGCAAATGATGTGCTAAGGTAGAGGTGATAATGATCCCATTATGAGTAGATTCGATTGAATATAAATTGGATCATAGTAGACACATAGCTAGAAATTTTTGTCACTGTTTGTATTAGTATCATGATAGTAGTTTCATTTGCATGTGTGAGATTGTTTAATAAATAGATTCTATTGATTATTAATTAATCGCATACCTACTTACTAAGTTATCCAGAATCACTTTGTTTTATTATGTTTTTAGTTGACAAGCCGGAAGACAGAGTCCAACGAGGAGTTGGAGCTTAGGAAAGGGATAGACCCTAATGCTTAGGATTCCTTATCTTTTGTTATTTTTGGAATGTATAAAAAATTTAAATTGTCTCAATGATGTAAATAATTTAAAGCTAAGATGTAAAAATTATGATATCTTTCATGTCATTACTTTAGTAGGTGAATGTATACTTTTCCACATTTTGCCTTTATAGTGCGACTATGATTCTGGGCATTTGTGGGTGTTTATGATTCTTGTATACAGGTTTGAGAAGGTAAGTTCAGGGGAGACTCTAGCCGTGTGTCCTCCTACTATTGCCTTAGTAGCGCCTCTGAAAGGCGGGGTGTTGTAGTTTTGCCTCATTTTAGTCAATTCTTCACCCAACTCCTAGCATGACTACTCAAGTTTGTTTGTTCAAAAAATAGTGTGTATGTAAGAAACCAAGCAAAATTGAGAAACTAAATAAATGTACAAGAATTTTGTAGTCAAGACCCCATAAACAACTTGATATTGATAATGAATGTAATAATAACTTAGTTTTCTGGCACGTAGCTAGAAAACTTAAAGAAAAACAAGTAAAGATGGAAGAAAACAAGTAAATGTAGCATAAAAATGAAGTTTTACACTACATAGGTTAGCAGAGAGGAGAGGTCTCTGGAATTGCCTAGAAATAAGTCTATGTTGAAGTGTTTCCCTAGAGTTATCTATGGAGGAAAGCTTGAACATATTCTGCAAAACTAGTCGTTAGTGGTAGTTGAGACTATCTGAATCTATAGATGAAGCTACAGGAGTCATGTTGGGGTCTACAGAGGTTTGGTGAAGACTCTTGCAGAATTGCTTCCTCTCCTAGCAATGTACAAAGGACAGACCCCTCATATAGAGGTTTATTTTTATTGCTAGAAATGGTCACTAACAACCAAGCATGACCATAGAGTCTGTAGCTACCCTACCTAGGTCTGTTGCCAACACTACCAACGTTTTGATATTTGCACCATAAGTAAGCTACAATGGTCAAAATCTTAACGAATACATTTCAAATAGCCATGAAACCTTCCAAGGTATATAAATAGAGACTTTGATCAAAGGAAGAAGTATTTTTACACTTTTTGAATCTATATTTGTACATTTATAAGTGAAAAGTTTTCTTCCACAAAGTTTTCAACTCCTCTATGCATAAACTCTGATCTTACTTCAAAGCCTCATCAATCTCTACTTCAAAGGAGCTCAAAACATAGTGTTGCATTGAATAAATTTATATTATTTTAATTTATATTGTATACAACTAAACTTAAGTAAGAGGCAAGTTATTGTACAAGTTCTTTCATTTCATAGTTTCTGCAAGTGGTAAGCTTGTAGTAAAAAGTTTCATTTCTGCATGTGGGAAGACTTGCATTGTCTATAAGTGTTAGTTGGTGAGATTAAATCATGTTGTTGGAAGTGTTGTAATTAGTGGAACCTAAGACAATAAAAGAGAAACTATTTTAGAGAAGTGGAGTAGGAACCCAACTTGGGTTGAACCATTATAAAACTATGTATTGTGTTATATGATCTCTTTTAAATCTATTTTTAGCACACTCATTTTTATTTGGCAAAAAAATTATGAAGCTCAATTTTGTTCGTCCCATAGGTTAGGCAAAAACCTAAGATGGGAGAGGTGAATTGGGTTATTAAAACTTTCTACTTAAACCCTTGAAGGATTAAAGTCCCCTTTAGCAATTTAATGAACACAATGGAAGCAATCAATAATCAAAAAGAGATTTTTATAGTGGTTTGAGTCAACTAGTCTATTCCACTCTTCCAAGCACTCTCCTCTAATGACTTGGGTTACACTATCTCACTATAGCAAAAATACAACAAGTGCACTTAGCACTCTTCTTGATTCCAGCTCAAGAGGGTGTGACAAGTGCCTTTGCACTCTTCTAAATTCTAGCTCCAGGAGTCGTGAGTACAATATAGCTACTAGCTATGAGACATACTCCAATAGATCAATATAGCTCTTCTTGAATCTGATCTCCAATACCAGCTCAAGACAATCACAAAAATATGGATAGAAAAATAAATACACTATACGGAGTATTTCACTAAAAGCATAGGGGAAGACTTTTGGAAGCTTTGAATGCAGAAGTGATTGTTCTTCCTGGAAGTTGTTGAGAGCCTTAATGGATGTAGAAAAACATTATCGAACGAAGGCTTGATTTTCTCTTTTTGTGAGTAAAGAATGAAGGTCAGAGCTTAGTAAGTTCAAAAGTTCTTCTTCATGTTTTAGCTTTACTTCTCTTATACCCAACTTTGAATTCCACCCTTTGAAGTTAGGTGAGATTCATTGAATACATAAGAACATTTGAAATTTCTCTTATTAAAATTCATCATCTTTTGGTTAACTTTACAGCTGTGGAAGCTTGCGATGCCATTCTTGCCAGAGATAGTAATTAGATGATTGGGTTCGTCAGAAGGAAAGAATTCAGCATGTCTAGAATGCCTTCAGCATTGGAAGTCGTCACTGCTCTAGGTTTTTCTGTGGCTTCAGACTATCTGAAATTGAGTTGTCGTCGCTTCGTATTATCTAAAATTAAGTCATCATCACTTTGGATGTTGTTGCTACATTTGAAGTTTATAATTCAAAACGTCTCAAGAGATAGAAGTGCTGGGCGAGTAGAAGTTGTGCTCATTCCAAAATGATTCATAATGTCTGAAGTTAGTTATTGACAATGTCTAAACTGATGTGTTTGCTTCCTAACTTCAACACTTTTGATCTATCGTGGCAATTTTGTTTGAGATTTACCTTTGTCGTTGCTTCATACTATCTGAAGTAACTTTTGGACTTTTTGAAATGCTCTTCCATTATGAACTTTGGAACAAGGCTACATTTAAAGTAAATACTTCATACATTGTGAAATGACGGACAAAGCTTTTTGAACTTGTGCCTTAGAATAGTACTTTAGCATGTCTAGGGGACATTCATAACTTCTCAAGTTCTAAACTTAGTCATTTTTTGAATGCTTCTTTAAGTAAGCTTTAGCACATATAAAGATGACATTGTAATGTCTGAAGTAGTTTCCTCATCCAAAGCACGTTTGAAACACTTACTCTAAAATGTATCGGCCTCTCCATCTGGAATTTACACCTTCTACTTTGAAGTTCTTTCTGCACTTGAAATCTTGAAACTTTTTCATTAGCAGATAACATAAATTATTAATCAAGTTTTGTTTTTCATCAAAACTATGCACTAATACTAACAATCTCCCCCTTTTGATGATGACAAAACTTGATTTAAATTATTATAGTTCTTAATTATGCTAATGAATTTTAATGTGATCTCCCCATGAATAGTTGCATTCTTAATGTGATCTCCCCATAACTGAATGCAATAAACTATAATTCTTCTCCCCCTTTTTGTCATAATAAAAAAGGCATAGTGGGTAAAGAAAATGAATTATGCAAAATGTCCACAAAATAAAGGACAAATTGATAAAGCACAGAAAGATTACATTGCATTGAATTTCATTTGCATTATAAACAAAATTATAGGAACTATTAGAAAGATATAACACCATAAAAAATTCTTTAGCCCCTTTTTAATTACGTAGAGAATAAAGATAAGTGTAGTAGGTTATGGATTTTGGAGGAAGAGGTAGGTGAGAGGGTGGGTAGCGATGGGAAGTGGATAGGATGAGGAGGAGAAAAGGGAGGGTGTGGCTACCGCTATGGCTATGCTCTCTTGTTCATTCTATTCATTACCTTCCAATGATGGTTGAGTTGGTGGTAAGGCCATTGGAATTATGTAAAGATGAATATCATTTTCTCCAAAGCCAATATTTTCACAATTTGAGAATACCATTATGCTCTTCTTTGATACATTTTCAGACTTTGTTCATCCCTTGCTTTTGCTTTTAGACTTGCACCTTACTGGCTTTCTTGCCTTCTTTGATATCACTAAAGTAGCACATGGGATTGGGGTAGGGATAATACAGGCTTGGTGTGGGAAGATAAAGAGGTCTATCGGTATAAGTTTGAGGATGAAAAATAACTATTTGCTGAAATAGGAGAATGACCAGGTTTCCAATGAATGTAAATTCAATTTCATAAGAAAAAGAGGTTGTAGCCTCAGAAATGATATCTAGGAGTGAGGGAAGAGGAGTTTTAGATGATATGAAATAAAGTTTTGACATTTCAGATGATGAGAATGGGTTTCAGACATTGGGTAGAAGTTCAGATAGTCTAAAGTTACAACTTGAGACGATAAACGTATGTTCCAGAATGTTTGAGATGGAATTAAGTGCAATCTTCAAATGTTGTGAAGTGTGGTTTCACAATGTTTGAAGGTGAGAAAAACTTCAGAAGATTAAGTTCAAGTGTTGAAAACTTCTAAAATAGTGTCTGAAACATTCCATGTAGCATAACATTTCAAAGTGTAATTAAAGACATTAACTTACAAATTTTATGCATGTGTATTCTTATGCATTTACATCAGTCATTTCTAATTCCCTCTTTGTATAGCAGAAATTCTCTAGTGATAATGACTTAGTAAAACTATTAGAAAGTTGAGTATTTGTAGACACATATTCTAAACATATATCATGCTTTTCTACATGACCTTTGATAAAATGATGCCTAATCTCCATGTGCTTGGTGCGAGAATGTAAAACAAGATTTTTAGTTAAGCAAATGTGATGAAAATGTAAAATGTCATATATTATCCCCTTAATGTTTAGTCTTTTATACTTGTTTGGTACCTAAATATACTCATTATTCTTATATTTTGATTTAGGGGGACAAATGTAGTTGTTGAGTGCAAAAAAAAAAAAGCACATAGGATAATTTTGGATAACTTTTATGTCGCTTCATAATATGGGCTTAACTCTCTCATCCAACCTTTTATTGAGATGATTGAAGATGATATGAAAAGATAAGAAAAAGCTCTACAACTTTAATGTTTAGAGTTCTGAGAGATACGAATTGTGTCAAGGACAATTGAGTGAAGAAGGAAAGTGAACCGAAGAGGAAACAAGGCAGCAACAACTAGCGCCATGGTGCCAAAATGGCACTGGTATTATCATACCTTATAGGAATTGTTGGTCCCATTAAAATGGTAGCTCAAGAAGGGGGGGGGGGGGGGGTGAACTGAGCTTTTGAGAATTATAGTCAAATTAAAGATCAAAGTGCTGGAAAACAAATGGAACAAATTACACAGCACAAAACACTTGGAATTTTATAGTGGTTTGGCCCAAACACGACACATACTCCACTCTCTAAATTAGCCTCTCTTGTTACACTCAAGTTCCACTAAATACCTGTTTGACATACAAGCTTGATAGTGAAGTATTAATGTTAGAATTTCTAAAGTAGTGAAATATTAATATCAAAAATTTTGAAGGTAACTTTAGAGGTATGTCAGAAATTCTGGAGGGGTTCAAAAGCTCGAAATATTAATTTTAGAAATTTTGATGGTCAAAAATTTTGGAGGGGTTCAAAAGCTTGAAATATTAATGTCAAAAATTCTAAAGGTAACTTCAGAAGAATGTCAAAAATTCAGAAGGGATTCAAAAGATTGATCAATTTAACAAAAAAGAAATTTCTAAAACAACACAAGGATTTTTCAGCAACAACTTTTAGAAGTAAGTTTGAAGATTTTAGAGTATTTTAGAGGGGAAAAATTGCAAATAGAAGTTGGGAGTTGCAGCACCTGTTAGTTTTAGAAGTTGCAAAATTGTCAATTCTTTTGAAGGGTACAAATTGAGCTATTTTTAGAAGCTAATTTCCATGCGTCAGATGCTGCAAATTTTAGAGTTTGAGACATGCAGATTGTGAAGTTAACTTTTAGGTGCAATATGTTTTACTATTTTTAAAACTCAGGATGTGAAACAACTCAGTAATTTTTAGAACTCCTATTTTTGTGCACTATATTTTGGAAGCTATTCTTTCATGGGGAAATATTGAGTTGTTATTAGAAGAGGATCTCTATAAATAAAGGCATTGTAATTTGTCAAGGAGTTCTACTAAAACCCTGCTGCTTAGGTTATTTAAGGATACATCCAAGAAACATAGGGAGAGTTCGACACAGAGTGTGTATGTGAGAAACAAAGGAGTAAGAGAAAGATTCCAAGTTCTGCAACATGTATAGTTTGAATATTTTTTTATTTTTAGCATGAATTAATTTTCTTTTTCTGAGGCAACGATGTAGCCCTCCTTGATATTCATTATTAACAGAGAATGTTGGTTTATCGATTCAACATCATCTTAGTTTCATTCATCGTGTTAAATGCAAATATCTAATTTATTTAGTTGCTTGATCACCAATTACATGAATTGACTTGATTATCTTTGAGTATGTGGTTAAGATAGACGCTATATGCTAAAATGTGTATTATGCTCTTTTGAATGAATGAGTAAATAGTTAACGTAGATGCCATATGCTAGACTATTCTACTTGGTCATTAAAATTCTTCTGATTTTTATGAGTTTTCAACCTCAATTACTCTACATGCCATGGGTAATTGGAAATGAAGAAAATAATTAATTTAAAGCCAGATGCCTAACGATAATAATCATGCAGTAGATAGAATGAACCCAAGATGCTGAATTGACTCCAACATCTCAATAACATAGGATATCATTGAGTGGTGAAGTTGGATCCCCGGAATTTTGTGACCCAAATTCTCTTTTACACTACTCAATGTCATGGTTTTTTGTTATCTTACATTACACTTTTATTCACTTAATCTTGAATTTATCTTGTTGATTTAGGATATTCACAATTTTAGTAACTAGATATAATTGAATTAGTTTGCCAATTCTCTATGGGATTGATCCTTACTTTGTAGACTATACTGCTATACACTCGGGGGAATTGATTTAAAATTGATTTGATTAATTTAGTTACAAATTTTCTTTTTCTTTATTGTATTTTATTGTAATTAAGAATTTTAGTTGTTAAATTTTCTTTCTTTTTGCTGAGCTTTGATTGCAAGGAAGAAGAACAAATAGGAGAGAACATAGAAAATAGGATAGCTCAACAAGCACAGTAGTTGATGAAGGAGTTTGCATGCCCTACCATTGGAATATCGCCTTCATGCATTGTTTTAGATAATAATGCTAGGAATTATGAGCTAAAACATATAAACTTTAATATGCTTCCTTCTTTTCATGCTATTGCCATAGAAGATCCTTTAACTTTTATGTGTGATTTATATGCAACTATCCAAACTTTTTTCTTTGCAAGGACTTATAGAGGATTAGTTGAGTATGAGACGTTTTCCAAGCACATTGAAGGATGCAGCAAAAACCTTATTTATAACATTAACTCTTGGGTCACTTACAACATGGGATGCAGTGTATAACAAATTCATTGCTAATTCTGTTCTCATGCTAAAACTATAGATTGAGAGTCATGCTAAAACTACAGATTGAGAGGCAAGATTGTAACTTTTGCTCAGATGGAAGGTGAGGCATTCCATGAGCTTGGGAAAGATTTAAAGTACTACTAACTCAATGTCTTCACCACTGTATTCCTTTAGAGTTGCTAACTCAATTTTTCTATCATGGACTGACACAACCATGCCAATTCATGGTTAATAATGTTGTAGGAGGGGCTATGGGAGAGAAGACCTCGGAGGAAACTTATGATCTATATGAGATGATTAGGGTGAACTTACAATAAAAAAGTGTTAGAGATAGGTCTAGAGGAATGTATTATGTGAATTCTAACAATGAGCTTTATATACAAATGTTGGAACTTGCAAAGCAGATGAATATGACATGCTCCATGATGATGAACTAGAAACAACCCACTCCTACTGAAGTATGTTCTATTTTTGGTATTTCTGGTCACTCATACAATGTTTATCCTTCTAGGTAGGGTTTTGAAGATTTTTTGGGACTAGCCAATGCAATGAACTTCTACAACCAGCAACCCTACAATGATCCATATCCTAGTTGGAGAAGTCATCCCAATTTTCTATGGAACTACAATCAGCATCAGAATCAAACTGGAACATCTCTTCAACTAGTGAAGCCTACTCTTGAAGAAACTATATAGAGTTTTATTCAAGTAACCCAAACTTAGTTCCAAAATAATGAAGCAAGATTTTAGAATATGGAGGCATTCATGAAGAAGATAGAGAGTTAGTTAGGGCACATTGCAGAGGTTGTATAGAGTCACACATCTAAAAAGCTATCAAGTTAGCTTAAGCAAGTAAAAATAATCACAACAACGAAAGGTGGTAAGGTAATAGATGATAAAGTTGATGGTGTGATTAACAATTCCAATATTTTTGTAGGTGCTAAGGAGGTGAATGCAAGGAGAGCTATATTTCCAATTCTTAACCCTTCAATCAACTACAAACCACCACCAGCTTATAGTCCACTACTCCCTTTTCTTGGGCATTTGATGCAAAACAAAGTTGTTGAAAACCCTTGTGATGGCAATGAGTAAATTCTAGCTTTAGATGTTTTTCCACAAGACAAATCTAGTGAGATGATTGAAAATTTTAATGAAGACTTGACAAAGGAGGAAACCTCAGCAAAAGTGGATTTGAGGCAATTGCCTCATTCTTTAAGGTATGCATATGTAGGCAATGATTAATTCTTTCCAATGATTATTTCTTCTTCTTTTACAGGTATGGAAGAGGAAGAAAAGCTCACACAATTTCAAGACCATAAAGTGATGTTTGATGTTTTTAAGGAGATAAAGCCGTCAAATGACAACAAGAATTACTTCAAGATGAATGGAGTGGAAGAAATCACTAAGGAGTTTTTAGGAGAATCCATAAACATAGTTGAAGGAGCACTAGTTGAAAGAGATGAATTAGAAGATGATAAATTAGTTAACTATGTTTATTAACTTAGAGCATCAAAATTGTAAACGCCACTTCCAAGTTTCAAAGAACTAGATCACAGAAAGGCCAAATTTCAATTCAAAGATGGAAGGCAATAGTCGGGCTAAGATTTTAAATAAAGTGCTTCTTGGGAGGCAACCCAAGTCTTTTTGACCCTTCTTTATTTTCGTAGCATTTAGTTTAGTTATTTTCTTTAATTAGTGATTTGATATTTCTGTTGCAGAAGTAGGAAATTTGATTTCAAAGGATTGTAAATACTCATCCAAGTGTTAAAATTGACGCCAAGCCAGCTTTAGCAGAAGAGGATGGGAATGCATTCTTTCAAGGAAGCCCTTGAACTTAACCATCTTTCATTTTTTCACATTGAGGACAATGTTCGATTTAAGTCGATGGGTGTTTTGGGATTTGCATGCAAGATTCATTTTTTGGGCAAATTTTTTGAATTTAGGTATAATTTTAATGCGCTACACTTTCTAATGACTTAGATAGGGAAATCCTAAAGCAACTGTGCTACAATGCTAAAATTGAATAGAATGGATTCTCTCTTAATCATTACTAACATATGCTAAGTTTTTTATTACCATTGCACATGATTTAGAAGGAAGAATAAATGTTACCTTATGATTTAATGATTCTTGTGATAAGTGTTGGTCCCAAAGATTAGGTAAACACCTAAGAGGAGGGGTGAATTGGGTACTTAGAAAATTACTTAACCCCTTTAAGATTAATTATCCCTCTAGCAATCAATCACTCAATTAACTAATGCACAAATAAATAAGATATAAGGATTTTTATAGTGGTTTGAGTAAATACTCTACTCCACTCTTCCACGAACAATTTCCTCTTAGTATCTTGGGTTCCACTATTCCCAATAGTAGAAATACAACAATGCTCCCAGCACTCTTCAAGATTCTAGCTGTAGGGGCATAAACATAGTGCTCCCAGCACTCTTCTCGATTCTAGTTATAGGGGCCATGATCATAGTGATCCCAGCACTCTTCTAGATTCCAGCTCTAGGGGGCATAAATAAATAGTTCGTCTGCACTCAGACAGTCACACCTATTCTTGAGTCTAGTCTCAACCACTAGCTCAAGGAATTTACAATGAATGAATATCATAACCTGAAGCATAGGTATTTCTCAATAAGCATAGGGGAAGGTTTCTGAAGTTTGAATGCAGAAGTAAATGATCTTCCCAAAAGGTGGCAGGGAGCCTTTAAAGAAAGTTGAAGAAGGTTTGAATGCAAGGCTCTTGACTCTTGAAGGATAGCAGAAAGTTTTAGCTTAGATCAATAAATGCTTTCAAGAGGATTTTGACTAACTTTCTTGACACTTGTTTTTTCTCCCTCCTGCTCGAATGATGCTTCATTTATAGCTACTTTGAATTCCAACCATTAGTTGTAGGTGAACTCAATTAATGATAGAAGACCATTCTGATTAGCTTTTGAATTTTTTGACTTTTGCTTAATCCTTGTTTGCTAAAGTGTCTGTAGCGCTGACCTTGGAGGAGATAATTTTCAGATTCTTAATAAGCTTTGGTCAAGGTATTGTTGCAATGGCTGATTCTTTCATCAATATGGAAAGGACGTCATTAATGTGAATGGAGACCAATGTTTTAGTTTGCATGTTGTTTATCTTTTACTTATATAGATGAAGTATCTATCTAGCTATTCATCAGACAAAGTTCCTTCGTCTTCCAGTTTGGCCTTCATAAGTAGCAAACTAATCATGGAAATGTCATTTCATCACACCGTCTATTGGGTTGTCTGTTGTAAGTAACAGATAGATTGCAAAGAAATTATCCTTTCGAACACTTTGTCTCATGGATTGTCTATTGAACTGTAGAAGCATGGATGACCTATTTCTTCAACACTTCTTTTGTTGAGTTATCTATTGTAAGTAACAAATGGATTGTTAGAGTGTAGACAAATTTTCTTCATTGCTTTTTCTAATGGGTTGTCTGTTCTAATTAACAGACTAATCATTAAGGTCGAGACGAATTTTCTTTACTGCTTTATCTATTGGGTTGTCTAGTGTAGATAGTAGATGAGCTTAGTTTTAGAGACAAACACCATTGCTCTGCCAGATGAGCTTCTCTGCTCTGCCAAACAACCTTCACTTGACTGCCTTATTTGTTTATAATTAGATGATCATTGGCACACTTATGATAGATGAAGTTTGTTGCTTTGCACGTTGTTTTGCATTCGTTAGATACGATCTCCACTTCAAAAAATGAATGGAATCTTGGTTGATTCCTTTCCATTTGAGCTTTGTCTATAGCCTTACTTTGTTTATTGCTTTTGCATTAGTCCATGTCTTTTTAGTCAAACAAATTGACATCTTGGAATATCTTCTGTGTTTGCATTTATCCATGGGATCTGCAACTTGATTCTGTATACTAAAAAACTTGGTAACAACCATTAGTACATTATCTTTAATCAAGTTTTGTTTATCATTGAAACCATGCATTTATTCTAACATTCTCCCCTTTTTAATGATGAGAAAACTTGACTAAAAATTATCTCATAATATATAATCTCTCCCTGTTTGTATGTAGTAAAAAAATATTTTGCAAAGCTTAATCATTCTTTAAGTTGCCTTTTTCTGTTATTTCCCATAGCTCATTTTATATGTATTCTCCCCCAGATTATTTAAAGATTATGCATATTGGCATTCCCCCTTTGAGATAATTTGTAGATTCTTTCTCCCCCTTTTGGTCATAAGTGAAAAAAATATAACTTGCAGAACACACATAGATAGAAGTAGCTTGAAGATGATTAAACCATTTTATTCCATTTTGGTACAAAAAAAGCTACAAAGATAAAAATAACTCAGCTTGCATTTTAAGGGTAGGAGAGGTTATGTGTGAGATAGTGGATGAGGGGAGGCAGGAGGAGGAGAACTTTGTATCACAGTGGGTGATATAAAGTTTCAAGGGAAGAGGTGAAGGAGATGATAATGAGGGAATTGGAGCCTTCTTTCCCCTCTCTTCAAAGGCCCCAGCTAATGATGAAGTTGAGTCCAAGGGCAAAAGTGTCTAAGATATAAATTATATTCTTGATAGCCACATCTTGAAGAGAAATACTTCTGACAATAGAGGTGAACTGGAACATCGTCGCGAACAAAAGTAATATCGTCCCACCTAGAGAAGTGAAGAGACATCCTTGGATGCTTCAATTTCTACCACATGATGGTCTACCTTTCATATCTTCTTCCTAAATTTTCTTCTCTGAGTTGCTTCATCGTTGTGGTGTAGAGAAAGATTGTTGGTCATGGGTTAAATATGAGGTAGTTGATGTGATTTTTCAAGAAAGGAAAAATAACTCATGCTAAAAATAGATTCTGATGTGATAATGATAGTTATAAATTGATTCTAGTAAGAAAATGAGGTGTACTTGATCTCAAAAACCAAGTTTCAGACAAAGTGAGAGTAGAGTACTGTATAGAACTAACTTTGTCTAAGACAAAGTTTAGTCTTATGAAAGCATATTCAACATTGCAATCTTAGGCATAGAAACATTAAAGATTTCATTCTTGGATGTTCACATAAGTGATGCCTAATTCTCATCTAATATTGTAAAAAAGTGTCTAGAGGCAGTGGCTTAGTAAAAATATTAGCAAGTTGAGCATTTATAGGCACATATTCTAGACATATATCACATTTTTCTACTTGATCTCTAATGGTGCCTAATTTCTATATGCTTGGTTCTTCAATGTAGAACAAGGTACTTTGTCAAGCATATGACACTAGTATTGTCACATTTAATGGGTATGTCTTTATAGCTCAGTCCATAATTGAGAAGTTGTTGTTTCATCCATAGCAATTGAGTGCAATAACTTCCAACTGCTATATATTTGGCTTTTGCTGTGGAGAGAGCAATACTAGTTTGTTTCCATAGATTTGGTGCGTTAACCAGATACTTAAAAATTCACTTTACTGCAGTAAGATGAGACTCTCTATGATTGTACTGAAATCTAGCACATAAGCATATACTAAAGAGAATATTTGGTCTAAATGCAGTAAGGTAAAGAAGAGATCCAATTATACTTTGATATTATTTTGAATCTACAAGTTTACCCTTTTTGTCTTTGTCCAACCTTGTTGATGTACTCATTGGAGTGCTTGCCACCTTAATTTCTTCTATTTTGAACTTCTTTAGCATCTCTTTAGTATATTTGGCTTGAAAAATGTAGTTTTCATCATCTCTTTGTTTGATTTGCAATCCAACAAACTAGTTCAATTCTCCCATCATACTCATTTCGAATTCAGCCTGCATGATCTTTGAGAAGTCTAGAGAGCAATCCTCATTAGTAGCTCCAAATATAATGTTGTCCACATAAATTTGAACTATCAAAATATCCTTGTCAATATTTTTGATAAACAAGGTAGTATCAATTTTCCCTCTCTTGAATTTATGATCACTTAAGAATTTACTCAGCCTTTCGTAGCATGCACTTGGGGCTTATCTCAAACTTTATAATTCTTTGGTGAGCTTATAGACATGATTGGTTGATCATCATTTTCGAAACTAGGGGGTTGATTTATATACACTTTCTCACTTAAATATCCCTTTAGAAATGCACTCTTTACATCCATTTGAAATAACTTAAATTTCTTATAGGATGCAAAATCAAGTAGCATTCTAATGGCTTTTAATATAGCCACTGGGGCATATGATTCTTCAAAGTTGATTCCCTCCTCTTGGGAATACCCCTTAACAATTAATCATGCTTTACTTCTTACAACTAATCCACTCTCATTCAATTTGTTTTTGAATACCCATATATTTTTAATTATATCAACGTTCTTTAGTTTTGGAACTAACTCCCATTCTTTGTTCCTTTCAAACTGGTTAAACTCTTCTTGCATTGCAATAATTCAATTCTCATCATTTAAAGCTTGATCAATGTTAGTTAGTTCAATTGTAGAAATAAATGCACAATGACCATAAATATTTTGCATAGACTTTCTTGTTTTGACACCATCATAGACATTACTAATGATTTGTTTTCTAGGATGAGCGCTAATAAATTTCAAATCAGTAGGAGGTTGCTTGGGAACATTATTTGTACTTACCTCTTCTTTATTTTCTAAACTTTGTATGTCTTCATAGTTTGTGCCATCTTCTTGATCCTTCAATTTGCACTTTTTTATATTTGTTGCAGCTTCATCTACATCACTATCATACTCCTTTCTTGGGGTTACATTTGTTTCATCAAATTTAATGTGTATAGACTCTTCTACAACTTATGTCTTCTTAATGTATACTCTAAATGCTCTACTGTTAGAAGAGTAACCGAGCAAGGTAGCTTCATCACTTTTTGAATCAAACTTTTCAAGGTTATCTTTCCCATTGTTTAGCATATAGCATGAGCATTCAAAGGAATGAAAATATGAGATATTTGGTTTCCTTCCTTTCCAAAGCTCATATGAGGTTTTCTTTAAGATTGCTCTTATGGTGACCTTACTCAGCACATGACAAGCTATACTCACTACTTCTCCCTAGAATCTTTTGGACAATTTACTTTTATTTAGCATGGTTCTTGCCATTTCCTAAATTGTCCAATTCTTTCTTTACATGACTCCATTTTATTGAGGAGTTCTAGGGGATGAGAAACTATAGTGAATTTCTTTTTGAAACAAAAGTCAATGAATTTTCTATTTTCAAATTCACCACCATGATCAATACACAATTGACATTTGTTTCTCATTTTGAACTAATTTTGAGAATGTATAAAATATTAAAAATGCTTCACCTTTGCTAGTTAAGAGAATTACCCATGTGAATTTAGAGTAGTCATCCATGATCACATATACATATCTCTTTCCTCCAAGGGTGACAATATCTAATGGTCTAGAAAGATCCATACGTAGTAATTCCAGAGGTCTAGATGTAGATACCTCATTTTTAGGATGGAAGGATACTTTGGTTTGTTTTGACAAATGACAAGATTTGCATATTTGATTTTTGTCATAGTTTAATTTTAGTAGACCAATCATAAGATCCTTTTTCCATAATGATCTGATATTTGACATGTTAATATGTCAACCCATGGATCATCTTTGATTACAATTAAGCATTTTCCAATAATATAATCTAGCTATACTAGATAAATTGTTTTATACCTTTTTTTATTGAATAGTAGATCATCGTCTATACTAAATACATTACATGTAGATGGTTCAAATACAACTTTGTGACCCTTGTCACATAATTGACTGATACTTAGCAAATTATGCTTGAGTCCTTCGACATGTAATACATCTTCTATGCATGTATTGAATAAACCATAAATTTTACCTGTCCTTTTGATAAGGCCTTTGTCATTGTTGCCGAATGCAATAGTTCCTCCATTTATTGGCTTCAATTCTTTGAACAACTTTTTATTCCTAGTCATATATTTGAAGTAGCTACTATCCATGAGCTAGGAATTTGCTTGCATCTTGTTGGCATAGCAATCATACGCTTTATGTCCAATTTTGTTACAAAAATAGCAAGTATTTGGCACTTTGCTAGGTGCATTATATTCCACTAGTTTCTTTACCCAAGGATAATCCATGAACCTTCTAATATTTGAACAGTTTTCCCTTTCTTCTATGAGGTTCACTCCCGTGGACCATGTAGCAAATTTCTTTGAGTTTTCATCCTCTGACTATTTACAACCAAGTCCCTTTTTGCTAGTTTGACCAGTCATTCTCATGAACTTGGCTACAGATTCTCCTGGATTGGAGAATTTACTCAACATACTATTTAATATCTCTATCTCCTTCTTCAGATTTCCAACCTCTTTTTGTAGAGATGGATTTTTTCTACTAGACTTTAACAGTTACATCAAAATATCTTTTCTTTTGAGTAAGTTTCTGGCCAAGTGATTCAAACTCATTGAAAAGAGAGTTGTATTATTGTTGTAACTCATAAGATTTTTTGCATTTGATACTAGTAGTATTCAAGCTTGAAGAGTCAAAACTATAAGAGTAGTAAGAGTTTACCTTTGTCTCTCCCTCCTTTGTGTACTACTTTTTGATGGTGATTTGATCTATTGATTCATTCTCCATTAGGGCCATTCAACATATTCTTGAGAGATGTCTAACTTCATTATCACCTTTATCACTTGAGCTTGTCTCTTATGAGTCTTCATTATTCATGCACATTCCTCTGGCTTGGTTTCTCAAAGACTTCTTGAAGTGTTTCTTTTCTTTACTTTCATCTTTTTCATTCATATTTACTTTTTCTTCATTGGGACACTTAGGAGACATGTGTCTAATCCCTCCATATCTATAACATGTGTGGAGTTCTTTCCTTCTTTCTTTTAGCTATTTTCTTCTATTATCTAGGTTGTCTCCTTGAGGTGCTACCTTTACTGCTTCTTGCAAACTTTCTGAAGTTTCTGACCAACATGGCCATATTATCTTCTGATTGTGATACTAGATCACTGATGCACTCTTTGGTCACTTTGAGAGTAATAATTTTCTTTAGCTTTGTTGGCTCCTCTCTCTTATTTTTATCAGCTCGTGTGACATTAGTGAGATGATAAGATTGTCCACTAGAAGAGTATTCAGGTCCTTTGCTTCCTCTATTGCTGTGATCTTCTTCTAGTTCCATGATTTTGGTAGCACCCTCAATATCTTCATTACCTGTTCAGAATTTTTGACTTCTTTTTCCAATCCTTTCAAAGTATTAGTAACTTTAGGGAAACGAGCATACATTTCTAATATACTTTCTCCTTCTTTCATCTTGAAATTTTATAGTTCTCCTATCAATATATTTCTTCTAGTTCCTTTGACTTGTGAGGATCCTTCATATATAGATACTAATTTATCCCAAATAACTTTTGTAGTAATGCAAGAGGATACTCTATCAAACAATCCACAAAATAAAGAGTTCGTAGCTTTTGCATTATTTTGAACTAAGGTGGCTTCCTCTTTAGCCCATGCATCTACTTCAGTAGTGAAAAGAGTGATTTCAACTTTAATAGCCTTCCAAGACTTCATATTATTGTCTATAATGAATTGCTTCATCCTCACTTCCAGTAAGCAAAGTTGGTTCCATCAAATAGGGGTAGCTAGGTAGATGATTGACCCTCGGAGAATATTTGTAAAGAGAATGATGGGTTTTCCATTTGAGCACTATAAATGTTTATGTAGTTTGCTCTAATACCACTTGTTAGTTCCAAAGATTAGACAAAAATCTAAGAGGGAAGGGGTGAATTAGGTACTTAAAAAAATTGCTTAACCCCTTTAGGATTAATTATCCCTCTAGCAATCAACCATTCAATCAACTAATGCACAAACAAATAGGATACAAGAATTTTTATAGTAGTTTGAGTAAACACTATACTCTACTCTTCCAAGAATACTTTCCTCTGAGTATTTTGGGTACCACTATTCCTAATATCAAAAATACAGTAATGCTCCCAGCACTTTTCTAAATTCCAGGTCTAGGGGGCATAAACATAGTGCTCCCAGCACTCTTCTAGATTTTAGCTCTAGGGGGCATGATCATAGTGCTCCTAGCACTCTTCTAGATTCCAGCTCTAGGGGCATAAACATAGTGCTCCCAGCACTATTCTAGATTTTAGCTCTAGGGGGCATGATCATAGTGCTCTTAGCACTCTTCTAGATTCCAGCTCTAGGGGGTATAAGTAAATAGCTCTTCTCTATACTCAAATAGTCACAACTCTTTTTGAGTCTAGTCTCAACCACTAGCCCAAGAAATTTGCAATGAATATATATCAAAAGTTGAAGTACAGGTATTTCTCAATAAGCATAGGAGAATGTTTCTGAAGTTTGAGTGCAGAATTAAATGATCTTCTCAAAAGGTGGCTGAGATCCTTCAAATAAAGTTAAGGAAGGTTTGAATGCAAGGCTCTTGACTCTTGAAAGATAGCAGAAGGTTTCAGCTCAGATCAGTAAATGCTCTCAAGAGGATTTTGACTAAATTTCTTAATACTTGTTTTTTTTTCCTCCTACTTCAAAGATGCTTCATTTATAGTTGCTTTGAATTCTAGCCATTGGTGGTTGGTGAACTCAACTAATGATAGAAGACCATTCTTATTAGCACTTTAGAATTTTTTGACTTCTACTTAATCCTTGTCTGGTGAAGTGCTTGCAACGCTTACCTTGGAGAAGATGATTTTCAAATTCTTAATAAGCTTTGGTCGAGGTATTGCTGCAACGATTGATTCTGTCATCAACATGGAAAGGACGTCATTAATGATAAATGGAGACCAACATTTTAGTTTGCCTATTGTTCATCTTTTACTTATCATAGACGAAGTATCTGTCTAACTGTTCATCAGACAAAGTTCCTTCATCTTTTAGTTTGTCTTCATAAGTAGCAGACGAATCATTGAGATGTCATTTCATCACACCATCTGTTGGGTTATCTGTTGTAAGTAATAAACAGGTTGTAGATGAATTATCCTTTACAGTGGATTGTCTGTTGAACTATAGAAGACCATGGATGACTTGTTTCTTCAGCACTTTATCTATTGAGTTGTCTGTTGTAAGTAAGAGATGGACTGTTGAAGCATAAACAAATTTTTTTCATTACTTCATCTGATGGGTTGTCTGTTATAAGTAACTAACTAATCATTGAGGTGTAGAAGAATTTTCTTCACCACTTTGTCTATTGGTTTATCTATTGTAGATATTAGACAAGCTTAGTTATATAGACAAATGCCATTACTCTGTTAGATAAAGTTCTCTACTTTGCCAAACAACCATCACTTCATCGCCTTGTCTATTTATAATTAGATGATCATTGGCTCACTTATGATAGATGAAGTCTGCATCTTTGCATGTTATTTTGCATTTGTCAAATACAATCTACACTTCGATAGATGAATGGAAGCTTGGTTGATTTCTTTTCATTTGAGCTTTGTCTATAGCGTTATTTCATCTTTTGCTTTTGCATTAGTCCATGTCTTTTTGGTCAAATAGATTAATGTATTGGAATATCTTCTCTATGTTTATTTATGCATGAGATATGCAACTTGATTTTGCATACTAAAAAACTTGGCAACAACCCTTAGTACATAATCTTTAATCAAGTTTTGTTTGTCATCGAAACCATGCATTTATTTTAATAATAAGTTCTTTTTCATGTGTGATCAAAATTTTTTTGAGCACCTTATATTATGATAATGTAATGTGAATGTCGATTAGTTGACGATTATATGAATTCAGTGATATATTTTGGTTGACATGAGCATAATAGAACTTGTTTGATTATCCCTTAAGGCAAAATCCTAGATAACATGTTTATTTGGAAGTGATTTAGGCATTCTTTGATCAGTTTAAGCCTTTCAAGCTAACCTAGTACATTCATTATCACTAGTATCCCTATTGAGCCTTAATGAAAGAATGGCATGTACAAAGCATGTGAAAGACCACCATTTGACTTTTCTTTCTTTAACCTCATCACCTGAACCCTTTTAGCCTAAAAAGCCATGATTGTCCTATTAAGAGACATATTTTATGCACATAGTTATTAGAAAGAGATGATAAGTTTGGGGGTATTAAAAAGAAGAATGCCACAATGAAGAAGAAAAAAGGAGAAAAGAAAAGGAGTAAGGAATCATCTTTTAATTGGTGGGACCACATCTCCATGAACTCAATAGAAAATAAGTTTGGAGATGTGGTAGTTATACAGCCCATAGTTGGGGGAATCACATCCTAATGAATGTAAAAGAAAATAAGTTTGGGGGTGTGATAGTAATATAGCCCATAAAATATATAGAACCCCAAACTAAAAGTTAAGAGAGTGAATATTCATGTGTAATTTAGTTATGATCTCTTACTTTGTGAATCCTTACTTTTTTTTTAATTAGCCAAACTAAGGCTCCATTATAAGCTTAATAAAGATCTATTGATCCAAGTCAATTGAGTTATTTACACTAGTGGAGAGGAATTATGAAAAGAAAGCTTATAGGGTATTTTGTGAAGATCATTAGAATCATTGGTTTGAACATTATTGACTGAAATCATGCATGTTACATGAGATTGACATTGCACACACACATATTTTTGCTTCATGAAAAGATTAATGAAGTATGAGTTTCATGAGATTACTTGGTAAGTATCTTGAATTATTTCTGAGTTATGTGCACATGGGTAATTTGTCTAGCATGTTACGGATTGTTTAAGAGAAATTTTCCTAAATGATTCATGAGTTAAGATTGCTAATTTGCTCAAGGATGATCAAAAACTAAGTTTGGGGGTATTTGATGAGCTCATAATATACCATGTCTTAATGCTTAAATTCACATATGTTTTAGATCCTCTTTTGATATAGATTTAGTTATTTATAAGCATATTTTAGTAAATTTGTACTTAATTTGGTCATTACTTGAAGTAAATGCTAGGTTGATTTATTATGTCTATTTGCAGATAATTAAGTGAAAGAAATGAAAAAAAAATATGAAAGACATCAAGGTGAAGAATGGAACAAAACAATGGAGTTTGAATAACAAATAGGTGACTAAAAAATGAAGATTACAAGTTCAAGAAATTAATGTCGCGGTATCTGATGTGATGAAACCTGACATTAATTTGAGGACATTTTGGGTATATATGGAGATGGGTTAAACTCAAGTGTTCAACATAGAAGTTTTATCCCTTGAAGTTATCTATCGAAAAAATGAAGAATCATAGGATTTAGAGTTGAAATATGGAAGTTATGTACAAAACATTGCAACTATCTCAAACTTCAATCCCACTAACAAAAATTTCTGATGTGCAGAAAATGGTATCACTTGTGGTCCAATTTTGACATTTATTGAGGATGATTTTGAAATCATGTTCAACAATATAGTTGTATATCTCATAGTTATATTTCTAATTCATCAATAATCACATGATTTTGAGTTCAGATGAGGAAGTTAGATACAAAACAGTGCAAGACCTTTAGAACTTCTAATACATTAAATCCAGACATGATCAAAAGGCGTCACTTTGAGCTCATACGACTCATGATATAGATTGATTCAGAAAATATGATCAACATGAAAGATGTATCGCTTAAAATTATATATCAAATGGCATAAGAATTACATAATTCTGAGATCATACAAAAACATTATGATTAAAATACTAAACCTGCTCTAGACCTTCAGAATTTCTGAAGTAATGAAGTATTAATGTCAGAATTTCTGAAGCAGTGAAGTATTAATGTCTGAATTTATGAAGGTAACTTTAGAAATATGTTAGAAATTCTAAAGGGGTTCAAAAGCTGAAAATATTAATGTTAGAAACATCAGAAGTATGTCAAAAATTCTTATGGGGTTCAAAAGTTTGAAATATTGATGTCAGAAATTCTAAATGTAACTTCAGAAGTATGTCAGAAATTCTATAGGGATTCAAAAGCTCGATCTTCAAAATTTTTGAAGCAGCTTAACAAGAAGAAAATTTCTAAAACTTCAGAATGATTTTTCAGCAGCAACTTTCAGGAGTAAGTTTGAAGATTTCAAAATATTTCAAAGGGAAGAAATTGTAAATAGAAGTTAGGAGTTGCAGCACCTGTTGGTTTTAGAAGTTGTAGAATTGTAAATTGTTTTGAAGTGCATAAATTGAGTTATTTTTAGAAGCTAATTTCCATGTGTCAGACGCTGCAAATTTTAGAGTCTAAGACATGCAGATTGTGAAGTTATTATTAGAAGCTGATTTTTAGGCACAATATGTGTTGCTATTTTTAGAACCCAGGTGTGCAACGACTTATTTATTTTTAGAACTCTTGTTTTTATGCACTGCAATATTTTGGAAGCTATATTTTTGTGGGGAAATGCTGAGTTATTATTGGAAGAGGATCTTTATGCGTAGAGGGATTATAGTTTGCGGAGGAGTTCTACTAAAACCTTGCTACTTGGGTTATTTAAGGACACATCTAGGACACATAGAGAGAGTTCGGCAGAGAGTGTGTACATGAGAAACAAAGGAGAAATGGAAGGATTCCAAGTTCTGCAACATACATAGTTTGAATATTGTTCTTTTTATGTTTAGCATGAGCTAATTTTCTTTTTCTAGGGCAATGATATAGCCCTCCTTGATATTCATTGTTAACAAAGATTGTTGGTTTATCAATTCAATATCATCTTGTTTCATTCATTATGTAAATGCAATCATCTGATTTATTTAATTACTTAATCACCAATGATTTGAATTAGCTTGATTATCTTTGAGTACATAGTTAAGGTGGATGCCATATGCTAAAATATGTATTGTGCTCTTTTGTATGAATGAGTAGATGGTTAAGGTAGATGCCATATGCTAAACTATTTTACTTGGTTTATTAAAGTTCTTCTGATCTTTATAAGTTTTCAACATGAATTACTCTACATGCCATAGGTAATTGGAATGGGAGAAAATACTTGATTTAAATCCGAATGCCTAACAATATGAAACATACAGTGAATAGAAGAAACCCAAAATATTGAATTGACTCTAACATCTCAATAACATAGGATATCATTGAGTGGTGAAGTCGGACCCCCAAACTTTAGTAACCTAAATTCTCTTTTACACTTCTCAATGTCATGGTTTTCTGCTATCTTACATTGCACTTTTATTCACTTAATCTTTAATTTATCTTGTTGATTTAGGATATTTATCATTTCAGTAACTAGATATAATTGAATCAATTTGATAGTTCTCTATGGGATCGACCCTTGCTTTTCACACTATACTACTATACACTTGTGCACTTGCGAGGAATTATAATTTGACCATCAAATCTCACCAACAAACTTTACAATCATTGGTTTTGAAGCTCACCAACAAACTTATACAAATTACCTAGCAAGTCTTACTCACTTGCTGTGATCAACCTTACAGTTAGCAAGCCCCTTGCTTACTGTCTGTAACATAAATTATATAGAAGTATGTCTCTTACACAAGTCAAATCTACAATAGTTTATTGTGGAAGAAATAAATTCAATAGTTAAGTATGATGACTTCAAACTCTAGAATATTTTTGCAGAGTATGTACATTGAATGTAGATTGGTGTTTTGCACATAGGGGTTGAATACAATTGGAAGAAAACTTTTACTTATGTAAATGCTTAGTAAATTCTCTCTGTAAAATCTCTAACTTTTGGGAATGTCCTTGTTTTCTTCTTTTATACTTGCATTCAAACCTTCCCATTGAGGTTGGTGGCAAGCATTGAATGAGAGGGAATGTTTGAAATTCTGACCATTGAATTGTTCTCTCAGCTTTATACTATCTAGAATAAATATGTCTTGAAAGGGAGAGAACACTTCATTGAAAATTTGCACTGTTGGAGTTGTTTGTAGCTTTGGTTTGTCTAAAATGGCAACTTCAGATAGTATGAAGGCTTTTGTGAATGATTTGGACTAGCTTCATACAAAATGTTTTAGTTTGTCCTAAATAATAACTTTGGATTGTATGAAGTAGCGAGAAATTCATAGTCGGGCATTCGAGCTTCAGCTTTGTCTGAAATTGGCTTGACAACATCTAAAATTAAAATTTCACAATGTCCGAAATGACGATAACTCTTCAACAGTTAGGACTTCAGAGTTCAGCACATCAAAATTTGACTTTGCATTGTCCAAGCTTGGTCTCGCTGCATCCAAAGTGATGTGTTAGCCATCTTAAGTATAGAGTGAAGCTTTCCTTTGCTCGAACTTAGGCATCTTTTCTTATATACTTTAGTAGTTGTCTGAGAACATGTCTGAAGTGACTTCGTAGTACTTAATTGATGCTAGACATATCCTTCAATTGTAATATAGGCTTGGAAGCTTGGATCATGCATCTGAAATACTTTAGACATTATTTTAGACTTGATCTTCTATCTACAGTTGCTATTCTATAGACACACTGAACTTCTTGAAATTATTTCTCATGATTTCAGTCATGTTCCATTGCATCTAAAACTCTCTTAAGTTCAGGGTCACTAATCCTTTAAGCATGCACATTTTCTTCTCGTATTAAATGGATCTTATCTCTGATATGATCTATGTGCACTTTCCACTTGACTTAAGTTATTTTCCTAATTTATATACTTATTACTACACACTTGGTAAAATAACAGTTAGTACCTTAACCATTCATTCACATGATTTTGCTCATCATCAAAACTTAGCTAGCTAAACACACCCATCATCAAAATCAAGCCAAGTAAAGGAGTTTTAGATAAAAAATCTCCCCCTTTTTTATGTTGAAAAAACATTTTAGTGAATTACCTTTCAAAGAGATATAAAATAATATAAATCACATGGGAACTAGAGCAAAAATATTCTTATCATAACTGGACATACATACCTGCCCCTGACTAAGTGCATCTTCCTCCTGAATGAATGCACTATATTCCAATTCTACTAATCATACAATTTCTACTCCCTTTTGTCATAATCAAAAAGGTAGAGGAGAAAGAAAATATGAAAGATACAGAGTATGCAAAAAATAGAAGTAAAACATAAATCATTGCATTTAATTACATTTCAATAGAAACATAATCATAGAATTATAGAATTACATGAAGAGTTAGGATAAGTCCAGCAGAGATGGGATTATGGTGGAAGGCATGGGTGTGGGATGATGGGTTGGGACTAGAAGTGGATTATGGTGGAAGGCATGGGTGTGGGATGATGGGTTGGGACTAGAAGTGGATTATGGTGGAGCTTGATTATGATTATTTGCTGTGAATTATACCACAAGTGTATGACGTCGAGTTTTGTAGTATAGATATGAGAGAGTGTCATCTCCATAGGGATTGTAGATTTCAATTAATCACTAGCTATTACGATGAATAATCCTAATTTCATTTGGAAAATCAAACAATAAGAACTTAAACAAGAAATATAAGTAAATGGACTTTGTTGGGAAGAAATCAAGATAACGAAGCTCTAAAGGATCAATTTCACTTATGCTTTAATCATGGTGCTCTCAACAAATTATATATTGATTATTCTATTGGTTTATAAATCAAGAATTCCAATTCACTCAACTCCCTTTCCCGAGTGCCAAGCAAAGTGTCTATTCTCAACATTCCAATTTTGATATCCCTATAAAAATTGGGAGGTAAAGAATACATTAAACTCTGTGATTCCTTTGAATGATTTCCAAACACCTAAAAGCTCTCCTGAGTCATCTAGAGTCTCATGATATGATCCCTAGATCTTATTCAGGATTATCTCTCCGAGTGTCAAATGCCAAATATACATTCATTCAATAAATGATCAATAAATTGAAAGTATTATGAATAATACATCACAATTAAACCAATAAAACTCTCAATAATACAACTCATCAATCACACCATAATATCCACATAAGATCCATCTCTCCTCTAAAAAGAGAAGTTTAGCTATTCATAATGATAACAAACATAATTCTAAGCATTCCAAACATAATTCAAATGTTAAAGGAAGAACAAGAAAGAAAGATAAAACTTCAAGCTATTGATCTTCCTCTAGCTTTGCACCATCTTGAAGTCCTTCTCCTCCAATTCTCCTTCTCTCCTTTGTTCCCCTCTTATTTCCTCTCCAAAAGCCTCCAAAAAACCCAAAAATATGCCTTCCAAAAGTCCCACTCTGTAATTTCTCTTTAGGGTTAAAATTATAATGCTTCATATGCTCCACATGGGCACTGAGGCGCTGCATTTGGGCACTATGACACCAAAGCTGCTGCCCACAACTTCCTTGCATCATTTACCCAACTTGCTTTTCATCAAAATGGGTTTAGTATTTTGATCATAACTTTTGCACAAGATATCAGAATAATAATATTATTAATTATTTAGAAATATAATTTCAAGGTATACAACTTTTATCTTTAACACTTTCTCCAAAAATGGTCTACAAGTGGTGCCTTTGGCATATTAAGAAGGTCTAAAATCTGAGATAGTTGCAGTATTTTAGCTATAACTTCCATATTTAATCTCCGAATACTATGATTCTTAATTTTTTGGATAGATAAATTGAAGGGATAAAACTTATATGCAGAACATTGTTATTAAATCAATCTCAATAAGTATCATAAATAGCATCAAAGTGACACATTTTTATATTCAACTCCTTTTTGACATGTTTTGACACCTGAAACACCAACTAAATCTATTAAGTGCAAATTTGATAAAATATGATTATAATCTAATAAAATCATATCAAATGAAGATCCAAAATAAGTAAATTTAGGTATTAAAATATGATAGATTATGAGTTCATCAATGATCTTTCGAAGAAGCCTGAAAGTGGGCGGAGGCACATGTCAATTACTTTTGGGAAAGTCACATTACAGGAGTTGAAGTTTTGGATGGGGGAAATAGATGGGAAGGTGAGGGAAAAGAGGAGGATGTCACTGCTATTGTACTCCCTTCTTTCTTCTCTTCATTTGTCTCCAACGATGTTTAAGTTGGACTTAAGGCCATTTGACTGAAGTAAAGTTGAATCTCATTTTCTCCAAAGTCAATGCTAAACAATTCTAAGAGTATTGCTTTATCGCTCATTCTTCCTGTCTATGAAGTATTAGCTTCTTTGGACTCTAATCTTTCTCTTCTTCTGCTTTCTCTACTTTCAAACTCAGTCCTTACTAAGTTCCATTCTGTGAAACCTTGAAATTTTGAGGTACGAGTAAATTTGTTCCTTTAGTCAAAAATGAATGGTACATGTGTGATCATTGACAAGTTGGTAAAATTAGCAAGGTAAATTGATAAAAATATTAAAATCATGACTAATGATATATGTATTATGGTCTATTGAATAGAATGACAATGAAAAAGTTGTAAAAAGTGGTGGAAAAAGGGGATGCATGTGCATGTGTTAGGTGTGTCGCCAGAACATTGTGGGTGGAGGAGCTTCAAATGCTCCACTTGCCATTTCAAGCCCTAAAGAAATGTTCCTAGTCCTACCCCAAGTCCCCTATGCTTGAGAGATTCCCCATTCTTGCAGAATTCGACAATTTGAGCTAGGGGAATCAATGACAAAGCATGCTGTGATGGTCCAGCATAAGGAAAATGCCTAGTTTTGCCAGTTTGAGTGTTGGAAATAGAAGAGATTTTGGGTAAAGTTTCCTATGACAAGTTTTTGGTGAAATTTACCAAGGAAAATTAGCAAGTAAATTTTTCATTCATAAGTTTTGCTATGTGAAATTTTTGAATTGTGAGTTATGGAGCATGATATGTAGAGAAGTAGGGTTTTGTTGGGTTGGAAATTTGGAAAAATGGAATTTGAAGCATAAACTCAGTGATATAAATGTTAATTAGGGTATAAATCATGTTAAAACATGTTTATTCATCACTTGGGAGGGAAACCCCAAACCACCTGTGGTTAGAAATTGGAAATTTGAAAGTTGCATAATAGGTGTTCGATGAAATGACATTAAGAATGCTATAGTGTGATTAACTCTTATTAATGAACCATTAATCACCCCCTAATTAAGATTTAAATTGGGTAATTGGGTAAACCCTAGAATGGGCTAATTGAGGAAGTTGAGTAAGGATTAAAGTTAATGATGATTTTTAAAGTCTAATTGGATGCAATTGCTAATGGAACATGTATTCCAGATATAAGAATTGTAAATCTTTGCATTGGACTTGGAATTAATGAATTTAAGATTGAAGAAGGTGTGGTTCTTCATATATAGGTAGGCAGGTTTTAATTGTATTTATTCCAAAACTTGAAATTTCATAAATATGAATTTCAGACATGGTATGACGGTTTTCACTTTGAATTGTCGAATCTTGCTTTAGCCAGGTCCTAACTAGTGAATTTGTATTTGTGAAATTAGATTTGAATTTGTGAAATAGAACTGAAGAAAATAAGAATTGTTGCATTGTTTCTAAAAATCTGAATGTAACTTAATGTGGATAGTCACTTAATTCTAGTTTAGCATAATATGTTGGGTATGTACTTGAGGATATTTCATTTTAAAATTTAAGATGTGATAGTGCATAAACTGATATGATACCATGCATAGATTTAAGCCAATGAGATGTGGTAATGGTTAAGGATAAGGGAAGAGTAAATGAAGTAAATTAATGTCTAAGTGAGGTACTTAACCATGGCAAATAACTGGGTGAACAAAGATGCAATCAGGAGAAGAAAACAGGGTCAAGCATGGAGGTAGTGAATTGGGTGCCTTAGCACATGAAATGGACTAGTGGTCATGGGCAAAATTTTGGGCGCCACAGTGCTGAAACAGTGTAGGGCAATATTATTTATTTATTTATTAAAATGTGAATTTTTGATTGTTTATGAATATGGATCTTTCTTGGACACTTCAAGACATTAATAAAAGGTTATAAAGGCAACAAAAAGGGAGTGTAAAATGCTAGAATGACATGTAGTGGTTGGATTTTTGTGAAGTACTAGTATTCTGGGTGGCCTGTATGGTCGGACATGATATGCCTAGTGGGCGTGGGGGCCTGTATGGCCGGATGTGATATGCTTGAATGGCATGGTGGTCTATATGGCCCAATGTGATAGGTCTATATGGCTAGATATGATACGCCTGAATGGCGTGATGGTCTGTATGATTGGATGTGATATGCTTGAATGGCATGAGGGCCATATGGCCAGACGTGAATACACTAGGTTGGAGTGGAGGCCTGGATGGCCTAGTTTATATGACTTACAATAATTTTACCTATTAGGTGTGGACAAAGAACCTAGGATCCTTGGGGAGCAAAGAGAGTAGGGCGCCACTGATAACAGAGAGAGACTATAGTGGGCCTAAGAAACTTTGTAATTGGGGGTACAGGGAGGGATCAGAATACACCAAAGTGGAAGAGGGGTGTATTATATTGACTGCCTCCTAGAGAATGATTGGGGATGATGATAGACTGAGGAAGTCTAGGTATGAATGAATGAAAGTAACCTGAGAAGAATGGTGTGTTGAAAATGAGTTAAGGATAAGTTGAATAAGGGTCACATGCATTATAGTAAAGGTTCATTATTACATTATTATGAGACACTGTATATTGTGGACCTATATATACATGTGACTTGATTATGATTCTAATACTTTGTTGTTTAATGACTATTTAATCATATACCTACTTACTGAGTTACTTAGACTCATGCTATTTTAATTTTGGTTTTTAGTTGACAGGCATGAAGATGGAGCCTAACATGGGGTTGGGGTTCAAGATCAGGATAGGCTATGAGTTGTGTCCGTTGAGCATCTATAACATGAAAACTTTCTTTTTGGACATTTTGTAATATGTATGCAAATTGTAAATTTTAAATTTGGGTGTGTGTTATAAATGTGTTTAAATTAAGTTTGGCTGGCATGTCATGATACCAAATAGGCATGAAATCTATCTAAATACCTTTATCCCAATGCGACTATCGATTTTGGACAACTGTGGGTGTATGATGTTTAGTTTATGATGATTTTGATATACAAGTTGATGGATTTTACAACTTGAAATGGACAATACAAGGGAGACTCTGTCTAGAGTTCCTCGTGATACTGCCCTATAGTAATACCTGGAAAGTGGGGCGTTACACGTTCTTCCTTCATTCTCGCCATGGCATCATATGGGTTGGGGGTTTGGATTAAATAGATGTAGCATGGGAGGAAAAATAGGTTTCTTGGATGAATTTTTGAGGAGAAGAGGAATGAATGTTTGTTGAAAAAAGGTAAGTGAAAAGATTACCAATGAAAGTGATTTAATTCCAACAAGAAAATGAGGATCATCTTGGAAATGAAGATTTAGACATAGGAAAAGATAATTTCGGATGATACATGATAATGCGCATAACATGCATGCTCAACATAGCATTTTGTCTCAGTTTTTGTGTTATGATTATAGAATTTTAATCAACTTTCTAAGTGACCTTCACCACTTTTATTGTAGTGGTGAAAGAGTTGGAAAGAAGGAAGAAAGGCTCATGTTTGGGAAGTGATAAGAAGGAAATGGAAATCATTCAGACATTTGGACACCTCTGCACCCAAGTGGGCACACATGTGCCCAAGCAACTCCAGATTTCGGCAAACATTTGGGCGCCTCTATGCCTAGATGGGTGCCCATGCAGCTTCACTCCTCCCTTGCAGTTCTCCTCTGAATAGATATTTGGGCACCTCTGCGCCCACTCTGCTCCCATGGTGGCTTCTTAAACAAGCCTTCTAAACCCTAGTGCTTCCATATAAATACATTGCAAGCTACGTGGATGGGAGTCTTCTCATTTGTTCTAAGAGGGTTTTTCTTTAAAACCTTTCTTAGAATTTTACTAGGGAGTAGATTCAGAGTGGATTGGAGGTCTTCTCCTCGGAAGAAAAAGAAGGAAGTGCAGGACTCAATAGACCTTGTCAAGATCAAAAGGGGATAGAGCTTTGTCAATATTAAAAGGGGAAGGATTTGTGGATTTGTTTATTTTCTCTATTTCTTTCCAAATCACACAAATGCTACATTTGAGGATGTTTGAGTTTGTAATATATATGAACATGTGTGGCTAAACGCTTCACACTAGAGGGTAGATGAATCTTACAATGACATTGTGGTTGTAATGAATTTTTGTGATTTATTTGATACCAACTTGTATTTATTCTTTGTGTTTTGCATTTAATGCTTTCATTAGACTAGCATCAATTGAATGAGCATGCACTTGAAGTCTTACACTTGGGAGAGGTGATTTCAAGAAGGATCTAGGCATAGGAACATGGATTTATGTATGACTCGAGAGAGCACTCATAATCTATTAGATCATAATGTATGGATTTAGAGTTTAATGCATCTAGGTTTGATAAATCTAAAATAGGGATATTAGGATTGTCATTCTTAGATAGAAGTTAATCTTGTACTTAGGAGAGGGGATTGAAAACCTTTAATCCATGATCTATAAACTAAGTGGGTGTTTAATAATTGTAGTAAGTAATAACAACCATAAATGTTCACTGAGTGAAGTCAACCCTTAGAGGCTATTCCCACTAAATTATCTTTCTACATTTATCACATAAAGATAGGAAAGAACTCCTTCCAATTAAATAGTAATTAATGCCATACCTTTTAATTTCTAAGCACCAAATAAAGTTGGGATTGTTTATTGCAATAGCTAGCAATTAGTTAGGATTCCTTAATCCCAGCGGACAAGACAATCCACTTGCTGCATTACTACAAAACTTTATGCTGTGAACTTGTGGTATAAATTCCATAGCAAACAAGTTTTTGGGGCCGTTTCTAGGGATTAACAAAACTTTTAATTTGATTGCTAATATTGCTTCATGATAGTTCTAATTTTAATTTGGATTTTTGATCTTTGTTATTTGTCTTGGAGCTAAACTTCTAATATCCTAATAGAATTGTACTTCTCATTTCAGCTGTGCATGCAAAATATGGAAGAACCAAATCTAATTTCTTTGGATCCTTGTGACAACCCAAATTTTGGTCAGTATAATTTCAATTATAATAGTTTTTTTGGCAATTGGTGGCCCTAAATAATTGGAAATTTAATATAATTTTTTGTATTTTTAGTAATTTCACCCTTTTGGAGCAGTTTTAGTATTTTGTTAAAACTCAAAATTAGGTGATTTTTTATTATTCAAATAATTTTAAGGATTACAACTTTCTTGTTGACTACATTTCCTAATTAATCTTATATTTTGAGTTGTGGATCCCATAAAGTGACTCCTCTTGAATTGGAGATGGTTATAGTATTTTGACTGTACCTCTTTCATGAGAAATTAGAATTTAGTGATTTTTGATTCATTGAAAAATTCACAACAAAGCATACAACTTTTGTATTTTTCACTTTTGATGAATCAGCCCCCATATGTGCCAAATATTTGAGACAAGTAACATTTATTACAATGATATGTGTATTTAGTTAAAATTTAATTTTTATGGAAATCTTGAATGTTAATTAATGATGAAATTGCTACCCAATTTAGGTGTGATTACAATTAATTATATAATTGTTTAATGTGATGATTTATTTGTACAAAAAAATTTAGTTTATATGGGACATGGATTATGGAGTATTAATTAGCATATTACCATCCAAAATTAAAAGTAAGTTGATAATTTAGTTACTGCCCAATTTTGATTACTATTAATTACAAAAAATTAGGTTAATCACATCTATAGATTAGTGAATTATTAATACATGGATATAAGTATATTATACATGTTATAATTGTCCAAATTGTAGTAGAAATTAATTTCAAAATCTAATGTGAAATTAGTTGGGAAATATTGGACGCATGGTAGAAAATTTAATTTGAGTAATTGCATCAATTGAAGAGTTTAATTGAAGTTGTTAACTTCTAATTATAGAGAATACATTAATTGGAGGGGACTCAATTGGGATGCAAGTGGAGTTTCTAAATTGGGTTGCAAGCTACGAAAGTCATATTAGATGAGAACCCTAATTGCTCTCCCATTAAACTCATGCCAACAACCTCCTTCTCCCCTCCTTCTCAAAGCAAATAGCTTACTTCCTTCTCCATCTTAACATCAATCAGAAACCGTATTCATCATTCGATAATTTCTCCTTCATCTATCCAAGTGGGCAGCAAGGTTTTCATCAGTCAATCAATATATCAAGTGGACAGCAATATTCTCTGGTTTTCCAACATGAAAGATGAGTTAAAATATGATCTTTTGATTTACTTTTAGCATGAAAATCATGATTTACAAGAGTTTTATGATGTTGAGGAAAATTAATTAGGGATTTGTGTAATTAGGATTACATTTAAGATCAAATTCGTAGGTGTCATTGAACCCTAGAAAAAGGGGTTGAATTGAAGTGTTTTGAATGAAAAATTCATGTAAAATCAAGAGGAAATAATCTTAGAATGAAAACAACTAATTCATTTCATGAAATATGGGAAATTTAGGGTTGTTCACTTAGTTGAGATTGTGATGAATGAGATGCATGAATTTGACAATTGTTTATGTGTGATACATGATAAGATTAATGTGAATTTAAATTGGTTTGAAGAATTGGATTGAAAATTATGAAACTAAGGTCTATTTACTTTATGGAGATCATGAGTAATGTGTTATGTATGATTATTAATGATTAATGTATTTAATCAGGTTAATAATGAAGTAGAATCATGCAGAAACTTGACTAGGATGAATCATGTATGAAAATTTATCAATGGGAAGTCAATTATGCAAAAGTTAGGGGTTGTTTTGCAAATCCATGAAATTACCAAACTGTAAATTGAGAAACATGAGAAATTGAATGATTATTAGCTTAAAAGATGATGTATAAAGTCTTTAGTGAATAGGAATGGAAAACCCTAGAATTGAATTGGGTAAGGTGGTGATAATGAAAGGGATATTAAATTGCATAATTTTAGTATGTAAACCATTGAACATGTTATGATGAATGTAGGATTTGAGACATGATTGAAAGAGTGGATTATTTTGGTTCCTTGTCATAGAAGGAAGAAATTCGAATTTGTGAGGAATAGAGGTAAGTAGGTTTCTTACAAAATTATGTGTGATTGAGTATATTAGCATGTTTGATATGGGCACCACACGATTTATCGTGTTTGTTAATGATTTGAGATGTGTTTAAGGAAAGTGCTTTGTACTTGAATTTACTAAATGCATTTGATGTTGGAATAGATTGTTACTTATCTTGTTGAGGTTACCTCTGTTCATGTGATGTGATATGTGTAAGTATGACATGGTAGTAGAGCTCAAGTGGATGTATGTATGACATACATGATGAGACTGTGTGGCTATGGTGTTGCCTGTGGGGCGTATGGATGTCCTATATGGCTATGGTGTTGCTTGTGTAGTGTATGGATGGTTCGTGTGACCGATAGATTGCCTGTGTGGCATATAAAACCTATGTGGTTAAGTGGTGGCCTTTATGGCACCAGATACATTACATTTGTATGTTTAATTGTTTATGAGCATGCTTGGATTAAGTGAAATATGATTGCACTGGCATGTGTTGATTTGTACGACTTTATGAATGATTTACAAGGTTTTACCATTTTTTACTACTTACTGAGTTTGCCCAGACTCACTCTTTTTCTATGTTTTAGACGTCAGGCATGACGGAGGAGCCCAACTGGGGGTTGGTGCCTAAAATGGGAACTAGCGGCGATGGAGTGACATTCTTTATTTAACTATTGATTATTTATTGAAGACAAAGTATAGTGGATTATGTGACTTTTCATTTATTAGTTCATTATTGGTGGATAATGTATAAGGAGAGGTTTAAATTCTCATTATTAATTAATTATTGATTCTTAGTTATTTTCATGCCATAGGACTACTAGTTGGTCCATGGGACTATGGATGTAGGAGGATTTGTGGATGTATATGGTGTACATGGATGATCGAATGTATGTATAGGTTTGAAAAACTTCATATTTCAAAGGAGACTTTGCCAAATTTTTGGCAAGATCATTCTTTGAAATATGAGTAAATAGCTTCTTGAATTTAGAGGTTTTACAATCCTGAAATAGAAAGAGCACTAAGAAGAATTAGGAGGGCAAGAAGAGCAGAGTTTAACACTATGGCAGACCAATGGCAACAACTGCTTGAGAGAGCCATCAAAGACTACTTCAAACCAGTAGTGAATGACAATTACTTAGGAATCACAAGACTAATGATTAATGTGAATAATTTTGAATTGAAGCCGGCATTGGTCAACATGGTGGAATAAAATTAGTTCGGGGGTTCTTTGACAGAAGATCCAAATGTGCACCTAGCTATGTTTAGAGAAATCATTGACATAATCAAAATGGTATCTCAGATGATGCCATTAGACTAAAGTTGTTTCCATTTTCATTAAGAGACATAACCAGAGCATGGTTACAAAGTCCACAGCCTAGGAGTATAACCACTTAGGATGAAATGGTGGAAAAGTTCCTTGTTAAATTCTTCCCACCTACTAAGATAGCTCAACTACGCAGTGAGATTGGGCATTTTAAGTAATTTTAGACTTTAAGCTGCTGAATGAATGCTGGGAAAGACTTAAGGATTTATTAAGGAGGTGTCCTCAACATGGATTCCCTGACTGGCTGCAAATTTAGCTATTTTATAATGGATTAAATGGACAGACATAGACAATAATTGATGCAACAGCTAGTAGCTCACTGATGGGGAAGACAGTAGTAGAAGTTAATGCATTGCTGGAGGAAATGGCCTCAAACACATTTTCTTGGCCAAATGAGTGGAACATGGTCAGAAAGGTAGCAAGGTGTTTTGAGGTAGATCCTACTACAGCACTCACGGCTCAGATGTCATCACTAACTCATCAGTTGGCTATATCAAGTGCTACATCTAAAGAATGCCAGGCCTAGGAGAATCACCTTCATCTGTGTTGGAATCAATTGCTGACCATGTAAGAGAGGAAATACAATACATAAACAACAAAGGGTATAATAATTTTTGTCCCAACAACCTTGGTGCTCAATATCAATCAGGGTGGAGAAATCAAGAAAATTTGTCTTACAAAAACCAGAGAAACAATGCAAATTATCAGATGGGTTCCCAGTATTTGCATCCAAGATTTCACTCCCAGTCAACTAAGAAGAAGCCATCATTTGAAGAGTTAGTGGGCGCATTTGTTACAGAAAGCAGAACTAGATTTACCAAGAATAAAGCAAGGGTTGATAATTTGGAGTCTCATATGGGAAACATGAGTGCAATAATCAAATTGCTGGGGACATAAATAGGGCAGTTGGCTAGTTCAGTCAACAACCAGAACAAAGATGGATTCACCAGTGATATAAAGAAGAATCCGAGAGAACACTTTACTGCAGGAACTTTGAGAAGTGGGAAGGAAATAGCATTTCCAAAAAGAAAAGAGGAACAAAAAATTCCTGAAACACCTGAAGGAAAAGAGTCTGCACAGAAACAAGAGGAAGAAGAAAATAAGGATGAACCTGCTAAAGAAGAATATCAGCCAGGGAGAATCACTTTCCATGAAAACATGCCTGTTTTTAAACCTTCTCTTCCTTTTCCTCAACATTTTTAGAAAAGGAAAATAGATGATCAGTTTAAAAAGTTCTTAGAAATGTTTACAAAAATTCATATCAATATTCCTTTTGCAGAAGCACTTGAACAAATGCCACACTATGCAAGATTCATGAAAGAAGTGCTATCTAAGAAGAGAAGGTTAGAAAGTTTGAGATAGTGAAGCTTACTAAAAACTGCGGTGCAATTTTGCAATGAAAGATTCCTCAAAAGCTTAAAGATCCAGGTAGTTTTACAATTCCTTACAGTATAGGAAGTTCACCATTTCATAAAGCACTATGTGATTTAGGAGCTTCAATTAATTTAATGCCATTGACGATTTTTTAGAAACTCAATTTTGGGGAAGTGAAGCCAATAACCATTACTCTTCAACTGGCATACAGATTGCTTACATATCTATGGGGCGTCATTGAAGATGTATTGGGAAAAGTTGATAAATTCATCTTTCCAGTTGATTTTGTTGTCCTAGACATGGAAGAAGATCATGATGTACCTTTGATTTTGGGTAGACCTTTCTTAGCCACTTGCAGAGCCCTCATTGATGTACAACAAGGTGAGCTTACCTTGAGGCTCAATGATGAGGAAGTGAAATTTAATATCTATAGGGATATGAACTACCCGGATGAAGAAGATTCATGAACCGAGTTGAGGTTATGGATGATTGTATAAGATCTGTCTTCACTGAGAAAAGTATTCAAGATCCCCTAAAAAATTGCATTTCTAACTCTTTCAATCATGATGAAGTAAATTCTACAGATGTTATGAAACATGTTGTTGCATTAGAAATAATAACTATAGAGAGATCCATTGGAGTTGAAGAGTTAGAGGAGGAATTGGAAGCTGAACAAGTCAAGACCGCCACATTGGAGTTGAAGCAGCTACCGGATCAATTAAGGCATGCTTATTTGGGTAGCAACTTGACTTTTCTAGTAATTTTGTCTTCCTCTCTTATAGGACTAGAAGAGGAAAAGCTACTGTGAGTTCTAAGAGTGCATAAATTGGCAATCTCGTGGTCAATAGAAGATGTTAAAGGAATCACTCCAACCATATGTATGCACAAAATTTTGTTGTAGGATTCCTACAAGCGATCAAGGGAACCACAAAGGAGGCTTAGTCCCATAATGAAAGAGGTGGTAAGAAGTGAGGTGTTGAAACTACTCAAGGCAGGTATCATTTATGCTATCTCTGATAGTGATTGGGTAAGTCCTATTCATTGTGTTCCTAAGAAGGGAGGCATGACAGTGGTAAGAAATGAAAATAATGAATTGATTCACACACGCACAATCAATGATTGGAGAGTTTGCATAGATTACCAAAAATTGAATAAAGCAACCCGAAAGGACCATTCCCCCCAACCATTCATAGATCAAATGTTAGATAGGCTAGCCAAGCATGACTATTATTGTTTTCTTGATGGATACTCCGGATACAATCTGATTGTAATCGCCTCAAAGGATTAAGAAAAATCCACTTTTACCTACCCTTATGGAACATTTGCCTATAGGAGAATTTCAAAGATGCATGATTGCTATTTTTCATGATATGGTGGAGAACATAATGGAAGTGTTCATGGACAAATTTTTGGTGTTTGGTTCCACTTTTGATCAGTGCTTACATAATTTATCCCTTGTGCTAAAACATTGTGAAGAGATTAATTTAGTCTTGAATTGTGAGAAATGCCATTTTATGGTTAGAGAAGAGATGTTTTGGGGCACAAAGTCTCTGAAAAGGGATTAGAAGTGGATCATGCAAAAATTGCTGCAGAAGGTTTATTAAAGATTTTTCAAAAGTTGCTAGACCTCTGTATACTCTGCTTGAAAAAGATACTCTATTTGATCTTAACAATGATTGTTTGTATGAAGGAGAAACTGATCTTTGCCCTGTCTTGATCATATCAGATTGGAATAAGTTGTTTGACGTTATGTGTGATGCAAGTGACATGGCTGTAGGGGCAGTGCTGGGACAAAAGCATGATAAGTTCTTTAAAGAAATATACTATGTAAGCCAAACTCTTGATGAGACACAAAGAAACTACACAACTACAGAAAAAGAAATGCTAGCAGTAGTATTTGCTTTAGAGAAATTTCAGTCTTACATCATTGGATCGAAAGTCATGATTCATACAGATCACTCAGCCATTAGATATCTCTTCAACAAAAGAGATGCTAAACCTCGACCCCAGTGGATTCTTCTGCTGCAAGAGTTTGATTTAGAGATCTAGGATAAGAAAGGTAGTGAGAATGTATAGCAAACCACCTTTCTAGAATAGAAGGACCCGAGTAGAAAGTTCCAATTGAAGAGAGATTCCCATATGAGCAGTTGTTCATCCTGAATGGGAGGTGTCCATGGTATGCTAATTATGTGAACTACATTGTATGTGGAACACCTCCCCCAGATCTCTCAAGGAAATAGAATAAAATATTTATGCATGATGTAAAAGCCTATCTCTAGGATGACCCATTGTTATTCAAGAGATGCCCTGATCAGATGATAAGAAGATGCATCCTAGAAGAAGAAATCTTAGAAATCCTTAAAGACTATCATTCCTCTCCATATGGCGGTCATCATGGTGCATTCAAGACAGTAGCAAAAATTTTGCAATTGAGGTTCTACTGGCCTTCCATCTTCAAGGATAGCTATGCATTTGTCAAGACTTATGATCAGTGCTAACAAACCGACATAATTTCAAGGCAGCATTGTAACGCCCCGCCCTCCTGGGGTCGTTACTCCACTTTACACCATAAATCCACATGATTATACCATGATTTTTCCA